>JANHFX010012147.1:3308-78495 GCA_027560015.1 Chloroceryle amazona | reverse complement strand
GTGGCTTCACAGGATGAAATAATCAAGAAAAGATTTTTCTTGTTTGTTTTAAAGCTGAGTTAGTTTCCCGTGGTACTGAAGTGGGAATATCCTCTGCTGATACTACTGTTCAGCACCTTATTGTGAATCCATGTCTCGTGCACATTAAATAAAACCTAACTTCCAAGTGCATACATAATGTGTAAGATTACACTGGAGACACTTGTTGTTCAGGTTTGCCATCTCAACAATCCAAACATATAGTTTTGGTTAAGCAAATTCAAAAAACTTTTAATTGCCCAGTGGGACAAGATTGTTGGGTTGTCAGGGAGGCTGGGAAAGGTGAAATTTGCAAAGTGTTTTACATCCAAGAATTAATATCCTTACTATATAATATAGCAGATGGGGATTTCATCTTTTGAAAGTTAACAAGGAAGGACATAATTTCTCAAAAATTGTTAATGATTCACTGGAAAGTATACAACAAAGGCTATTTCTACAACACATGGTTTTGTAATATGTAGGTCAAAGGATATTTCTTAAAAGGTGAAAGTGATATCCCCTGCAGTCATAGCCTCAATTATCCTGCCTGCATCCAGGAACGCACAAGTTTAGGGAACTATCACTGAACAGGAAAAAATCCAAAACTAACAAGCCAAATCCCCTATAGAAGACTTAAAGATAATGGATCTTCTTATATTATTTGCATTAAGCCTTTTGTCATGATTGGCTCAGTCACTCAACAGCACTCTGTGCATATTTTAGGTCTCCGGGCATGGAGTGTGCCCTAAATTAGTGTGATAAGGGGGATGTCGTGATAGGTAAATGTACCTACACACAGATGCTCCAAGCTGGAGGCTCTTTTGGTGCTAGATATGTTGGTCCTAAAGGAGTGCAACCCCCTGAGGAGAAAAATAATTTGATACCTTTTAATCTTTAATAATAGTCTATGAATAAGATGCTATGTTAATACAGTGTAGGAACCACAAGTTTAGTGCACTTGTCCAACTGTACTGGATTTATTGCCTATTCCTGTGCCAGATACACCACACCATACCATACCAAAGACTCTGAGCTCTGTTGTCTAGTTGAGGAATATGCAGAGCCTCTAGAGGCGCACACTGAATATCTGACTTGGAAAGAACAAGATCATGCCATGCACTTGAAAGATAATTTTCTTTTTCAGGCAGTGCTAGCAACATCCGAGAAATGTTTTTCAGAAATGCAGATCCAACATTTCTGAAGTGCCTGGAGAGGAATGTAGTTTGTGGTTATGAACCTTTTGTCTCTCAAAAAGTTGAGTCAATTGGTAGTTTCTTTGTGAAAATATATATAAAAAAAAAAGTAATAGAGCTTCTCTTGAGTAGCTCCCACTGTGAGATTCTGGCAGTGTGCAGATACCTACATCTACTTGTCCCTGAAATCCATAATCTAGGAATTACATTGCACTGCTCAGCTGAAGTGTCCCATATGAAGATGTGGGGATTTGTACTTTCAGCAGTTGCTCATTTCTTTAAAAAAGAGCTTTAGAAAGAGCTATCCTAAATTTCCTTCTTAAGCACGTGTGGTGGAAGCTACAAGTGCGGTAGCATATGCATGTGCTGTGTATATTTGCTTGCTTACATACTTTGTTTACCATTCACAGCCCGAGAACAAGACCAGCTCCTGGTGCTGAGTGTGGTCTAGGTTCTTCTAGCACTGACCTTTTAGAGAAGCGGTGAGAGCTTACGCAGTCTGTTTCCTTTCTCTCTTGTTTCTGTATCAGCCCTGCTCTTATGCTGGCACGTATGTTCATGCTGATCCACTCACACTTTGCTGTTGCAATGCAGGAGTAACATGGGAGCAAGAATAAGGGGGTGGAAATTCAGAGTCACAAAAACAAACCAGCAGCAAATGTAGCACTGGCAAGAATGGCTTCTGTTGTCCAGTAATTTCCTTTTTTCACTTCTATATTGTACAAGTGCATGAAAGTCTTGTAAGGGGACTGCACTGCAGTTTATTGTTAATCTCTTTAGCAAGTTAAAGAATACAGTATTTGGATAATTATAAGCTTTATGGTGGTCAGTAGTCTTCAAGGTTAAGTACTCGCCTGCGTTCTTAGGTACGTGTTGGGGTACCACTTCCCAGCCATATAGCAGTCATGCTTAAAGTGGGTGGAAAAAAGCATTTCTCCAAGTGTAAAAATCCGCAGGAATGCTTTGTGCTCACAAGACTCTGTTACTGGTTAGTATTAAAACTGACAGATTTGTGTCACCTCATTTGGAGGGTGTGGGGGGGGCTGTAATGTACTTTCTTTTCCCTGCAATGTACTTCTCTGGAATTCAGCAGCATACTGTAGCATTTAAAGTATAAAACCTGCCTGCCTTTACAGTTACAAACTTTGAGTGTGTCCTGGTTTTGTGTCCTTCTGGAGTAAAGGGAAAGCTGTACATAACCTGAATGAAAAGACTTTCTTCCAAGCCTCTCATTAACCTCTCCTCCTGCCTGTTAAACAGCTGATAAGGGACTCTACTCATAGACTAAAAGACATAAATAAATGTTCAGTTTTATAGGGGGTTTTGTGTAGCAGTTCCTAATAAAATTGAGTGAAATTTATAGTGTATGCTATATTGTGGATTAATTGGTGGTGTTCTGACTCCTTACCTGAGAGAAGTGCTAAAAAGAAGGAAGAGTTGCTGTGAGCCACAGTGTGCCTTAACAGAAGGGAAGGCAGAAACATTGCAGTATCAATGGCAGTTACTGCTCCTCTCAGTGCAGAGAAAGCAACTAGAATTGAAAATCCTGCACAAATTCAGAGCTTTTTCCCCAAATCCATGCAGTTTAGTTTGAGTGAGGGTCCCGTCTACATCGGCAATTTTAAATGGAAATCTCTTGATCTAACGTGGCTGGCTAATGTTGCATCATTTAGCTATGACCAGAGGGGTGGTGGTCAAGATACACCCTACTAAAATAATAGTAGGAGCCATCCCATTTCTCCATGATGTCTTGTGAAGTTGCTGCATCGACCTTAGCATCTAGGTTTGTTAAAGCCTGGAAGCTTTAAGGAAAAGTGTGTTCACTGGGGATTAGTGCATTCAGATTAGGGCAAGTTGTATGGCCTTTTTCAACCACTGCTTGGTCTGACTTCTCTGTGTATTTTGTGTTTTGGTGTTGCCAGTACTGCTTAAGAGCCTGCTGTTCCCTTTGCTTTGTTTATCTAGAGGGTTGCTATTCTTACAGAAGTATTGTTAGAAGCATCCCATGCTATTTTTAATTAAGAAACCACTGCTGTGCTATCAGGGGCTAAAACCAACAAAGATGGAGACAGCTGGTTGCTCTAACTAGGTCTTCCTGAAGAATATTACAATGTCCTGCCTCCTACGGTAGCTGCTCAATTCAAGACTCATAATTAAGATGAAAAATACAGTTTTTCCAGGAATGGAAATAGGGTGGAGCTCCTCAGGGTCGATATTGGAAGGTGTCGCTGCCCATGGCAGGGGCGTTGGAACGAGATGATCTTTAAGGTCCCTTCCAACCCAAACCATTCTATGATTCTATGCCCCGCTTTTCTCCCTTCAGCCAGTTCAGCTTTCAAAAGAGATCAAGCTGTGGGTTGGTAGGATATGAGAGTAGGAAGGTACCTGCCTCGGAAGGTAGTTGCACTGGAAGTTCTCCAGTTGCTTTGCAAGTTCAAAGTGGCAGAACGTGTGTTAACTTTCCACTCACTTTGCAACAGATTTTCATGTTTACACTTAAAATTTTTTCTAGTGAGAGCATGCTTTGCAGTTGAAGCCACTCTTAGCAACAACATACTTTGAAGAAGCTTGCAAAGTAAACAGACAAAAACAATGTCTCTGGTGCGAGTTGCCTTTTTACTTTTCTTTTCTTGTCTCCCAGGGACAGGAGTGAATGCCTTAAAAACTATTGTCTTCTGCTTTGGTGGTCTTTTTGGGGAAAACATAGGCTATTCCCACTTTGTGGAGCAACCGAAATAACGTTGAGTCAGTTATTTTTCTCCTGATGGTTATGTTTTTCTTTGAGAAGAAAAGCTGTTCTATTATATTAAAAGCAAAAAAGAGGTACTGGTACTTCTCCCATAGTTGAAGGGTGAGAGAATCACCCTTTCTAACAGCAACTGGAACACAGCATTTCTGTCTGCAGCTCAGTCTTTTTGAATGCTGCAAAAAGGTGTAACGTGTCCAAGCTATGGATGAAATACACACAGCACGATTTTCTACATAAACACTATGCTTGTCAAACAGTTACGGTATGAATACCAGGTCTTTGTGTCCTCGTGTTTTCCTTGATTCTTCTGCAGTGCTTAAAACTTGGCGCCAGTCTTCCCAGCCTCAGCCAGGAGTCTCTGACTTGTTCCACCTCATCTGCTCCACCTGCCAACTCCCTGACTTCTTGCACTGTGTCCTACTGCTGAACAGGGATAATATATTTGTCCCACACTGGCTGTATTTGTGTAATGGCAGCAAAGGTTTTGTAAAGGGTAGATGCTAGCGTGAAGTAGAGAAAATCTGCTGAAGCCTGGACTGTGGGAGGTTGGAGGATGGTCAGTTCTTAGGGACTGAAAGACTGCAAGTCTCTGGCTATGTGAGTTGCGGATTGCAGGGCAGGCAGAAGGAACTTCTGTTCTGTGGAAGAACACGCGTGTCTGAGCTGTGCGAATTAGCTGGCAACACCTGTAGTTGTAGAATGAGAGAGATGATAGCCACGCACCATCTCTAGGGTGGCTGTCAGTAAATTGGGAGCAGATCTGCTGTGCTAGCACAAAGCCCAAACTTCACCCTCTTCCCCTCTGTCAGGTTAGGGAGATGATGCTGATTTTCAAGAACAGTTCATTAACCAAAATAAACTTAGAATCAAGCAATCCCGTTCTCTGGCTTGCGTGCACTAGCTGCTTAGTAATTCCTAGCCTGTTTGACTACAGCTACATGCACAGTGAGGAATTGTATTACTGTAGCAATGCAGGGATAGGGAGAACAGCGTTGGTGTCTCATCTGTGGAAGCTTGTGTCTGGGAGGTATTATCTGTCACAAGAAGTGGTATTTTTTTCCTGGAAATTTCCCATGCTGGAGTACAGACTGCCTCGTTTGTTCACTGTGCACACTAGTCCAGCAAACATTCAGTGCTGGCTCTAATCTGACAGGCATTTTGGCTTCTAGAGTTTAGAACTGAAGGATATACAGTATTGTGCTAGGAAGAGATCATGTCCTGTAATGTTTTACAGCAAATTCTGTCTTTGATATTAATCAAAATCTATAGTGCAGGATTTGATCTTCAGATTTTTGCATCTATAGCATCTTCTTTCTTCCTTCTGTTAGAAAAGATTACAAAGAGTTCTCTCAGTTGCTGAGGTGACAGCTGTAGAGTAAAAGAGATTCAGCTGTGGACTTGTGTGACCCAACTTTCACAAGCCAAGGATTTGCCTGCAGAAAGCAGAAATGGGATCTGCATGTCTGTGTCTTGAAATGGAACATATATACGTGTGTGTGTATGTTTAAAAACCAATCAATAATCTATTTATATGTTTATTCTAGGATTTCATATTAGAGGTGTGCGACGCTACTTGAATGGGTGCCTGTACGTAGTGCATCTAGAACTGCAAAATTTAACCACTCAATAGAAATATTCAGCTCTCTGGGTCTCTTGTTACACTTGCTACACTAAATTAAATTTAAAGGATTATGTTCACAATAACCTTAAAAAGGTGCGGGTTTTATTTCTACTTTAAAATGCTGTGTGCCTGTAGAGTTACATTTATCTTTATTCATCTTCGTACAAGCAGTGTGCGTGTGGGTGATGTGCTTTCCCTCAGTTTAGGAGTAAATGAAATGTGTGAAAGCAGAGGTGCTGTTTCCTGTTCAAGAGAAAAGGGAATTGCATGGATTTCCCGAGGGAGCAGGTTGCAGTGGTGTAGCGGGGCTCTGGCGGATCTGCCGACCAGGCATGGGCTGAGGGGGAGAGCTCCCAGATGCCGTGTTTCCATATGCTGTGACTCCTTTTCTTCATGTGCTGCGACCCCTTTTCTTCCTTCCCACTGATTTATTCACACGGTCTGTTAGAAGTGGGAAGGTTTTGTCTGAACGCTGTCAGACTGTGGCTGTGTACATAAGAGGGAACACCAACAAGCAGCAGATGCAAGAAGGTTTCAGTAGGAAGTCCTGCCTCATTTCTTTCAGTGCTCACAGGTAAGGAGGTTATATGAATAAATGCTAAGAATAGAAGGAGCCTTTCAGTGTGTGCTGGAACAACTGTTGCTGTAACTCTGGTTTGAGCTATACAATGCTGTTTCTAGGAGCACACGGTGTGGTGAAATGGAGTTCGCCGTGAGTCAAAACACAATAAATTATACAGTGCGTGGCTGTGACAGCTCGGCAGGAGCACCTATGGATGGAAAAAGCATCAGATACTCTTTGAGCACTGTTGATATGAAATAATCTTTTACCACTTTAATGAAAACAAAATCAAGTGAGCACATAAAACTTGGAGAGGAAAACATTTCTAATGTATGTGAGATAAAAGCGCACAAACAAATGTGTGGTCTTAAGAGGAAACAAAAATGTATTTCAAATGCAGAGCCTTAAGGTCAAAAATGCAATCTGTGAGCATGGAAATGTTTTTAGGAATACTCTTACTCTTCTCTATAGACAAGCTTTCAGTAGAGTGTTTACTAACAATGGAAAAAGTTTTCTGTTGAAAAGATACACAGATGTCAGAGTCAGAAGCAAAATTACCATGGTCAGTGGAGATTTTATGTAGCTATAAGACTGTCCTTCTAATTGCTTCGGGGGTCTTTCTGTAATAAATGATGGAAACTCTCTCTAGCTTTAGAATGTATATCTTTTAGGAGGACACAAACCAATATTGCTTCTTTAAGGTGGCTCAAAAGTCATGCAGTAGGAGATGTTCTAGATTTACAGTATAACTGGTAATTCTGAATTCTAATGGCACAGCAGAGTGGCTATTTTGTAATGCCTCTATGACAATCTGAACACTTAGGAGAGGTATTTTATACTTTCTTTGCATATTTGAGCTTTCAGAAATTACAAGAACTTTCAGCAATGTAGCTACAGATGTAGTAGGCTTTAGCAGCTGATAAATTGTTCAGAGAAGTAGTTTAACTGAGCTGGTGTGATCGTACTGTGTAGACTTTTATTTGCCGGTGAATCTCATTAGTGCAAATAAGCTACTTGAAATACTCACAGGATAACCAAAACCATTTCTAAAAGCACAGAAGGGTTCAGTATCTGGAACACCAGAAGTCAAAGAGTTAATGATGGGGCTGCACTGGATTCAGTGTATTTGCAGATGTTGCTGCAACCAACTGCTGATTTTTCTCCCATCCTGTCAGGGAACTGTGCCAGCTGTGATTCATGGAATGATTTTTTTGCGCTGAGTAATCTGTGGTTTTTCTTTTTTCCTTTTCCTTCTCCCTTATTTTTACCCCAAACTAAAGTCCTATTCATTCCAGCTAAAAGAAGGGGAAGCTTCCAAAGCATTAATGCAAAACATTAAATACGCTGTGTTTTGAGTAGAGGAATTTTAACAAATGTTAAACTTGCAGTAATTTTACTGGGGCTCAGGCAGAGCAGTCCAGTGCAGGAAAACAGTTTTAAAACAGAATCAGCTTTTGGTTTCGCTAGTCATACGGTGTCACAGTTATTTAAGACTTCAGTACTAGTATTGCTAAAGAACATCCAACTTTTGTGCTGATATTCTGCCTCTTTTCTCACAGATCGCTCTGAAAGAAATAAACCAGACTGCCGCTCTTCAGGGTAAGAACTGTATTTCTGTATTTATTCTTCCCTTCTTTTCCTTTTCTTTTTTTTTTCTTATATTTTTTTTCTTTTATGAGATGAACTAGGAAATTAGGCAGAAAAATAAAAATACCATTCTTCTATTTCTTTGTTTTGGTAGCAGTAGTTAAATACCAAAATAACTTTGTGTGAAAAGTAATTGATTTATATTCCTTATGGACAGAATTTTCCAAGGAATTAACAGGGCTTACCACACTATAATTATGTGCACTTAAGATCCAAAGGCTTGTTTACATAGCACATTCAGGGTTGTTTGGTAAAATTGTGGTTTAAGACAAGAAGTCCTTGTGAATTTTGCTTCTTTGGACTGTTTGCTTCTGTAGCAAGGAAAATAATTCTTGGTTTGAGCAAAAATAGCAACACTTTGTGATTTATTCCATTAACTCTGATCCCATCATCTCTAAGGTTTCAAAACTGAGATGAGCAAATGAATGGGTATTAAACAAAACACACACACGCAACTTGTGCTTATTTAGAATCTCCATCAGCAATTGTCATGAGTATCTAAGTTATTGATTTGAAAGTCCATGTTTTCCTTTAAGCTTCTGAATGCTGTGTAGCTCTCCTTCTTATCCTCTTGGTTTTTAAAAAAATCTTTCTTTTCCCTTATTTCCAGACTCTCCCCCTCAATTCTCCACCAGGGAATAGGGTCTCCTACATATCCTGTGGTGGATAACAGGCTTTTAATGCAGTAAAATGATAGAGCAGACCAGCTAACACCGTGTCTCCCACTCCTTTGTGAAAAGCCTTTCCAAAGGATGCCCCTGTGTCCAGCTTTCTGACATGACACAACCTTTTAATTTGCTTTTTCCAGTCTGTTATCTGGGTTACAGTACAGTGAGGTAGCTTTTATAGCTAGAAGAATAGAGGGAATTGTAGCCTCTTCTTATAGCACAGCTGATGTGTTGTATCTACCATGTGATGTGATGGAAGAGAGAATGCTTTTTTTTTTTGCCCTTTCCCTTTCCCTCCCCTACCTGCAACAGAACTGTGGCTGTTTCCAGCAGTGTGTTAAGCTGCAGGGGAGTATTGCCTTTGTCTTTGATTACTTACATCTACTTATAACATCCCTGTACTTCCTTTTGTAATTAAAAATACTTTATAGAATTTTAGGAAAAAAAAAGTTTCAGTCCACATGTTTGAAGTCTATCATGTCCTATTACAATAATGTCAAATAAGCCCAAATCATCATCAAAAGGAAATCTAATTTTATCAAAATGTTTCATTTAAGGTTGAAATGGTTTCAGTCTGTTCCCCTTTCTTCTGACTGGTCCTTCCCACCTTTTTCTGTCCTTCCTTTTTGCCCTGGAGTGAGTGTGTTGTAGAAGGTTTAATTTGAAACCAAAAGCAAAGTAAAGCTTCAGACTTTTTGCATGGGATTTCAATTTCAAATGTGGACCAGCACTGACAGTAAAACACTGCCCTCAGTTGTCTAGCTTACAGATTCAAAATTCTCACGTGGAAAGCACAGAGGTATTAACAGTTTAATGTAAAATGCTCATAATGTGGAGAAAAATAGGGCTTTCAATAGTCTTTCATTCCTATCAGTAGTGCATCTGCTTTCTAACTGTACCTATGTATCTTCTCCCCCCATCTCAGTCTCGCTGTCATAATAGTTCTGCTTTCCAGGATGAGCTATGAGAAAGGAAAGTAATTTTTTTTAAGGGCAGTGTGTTTTTGTGCTTGTTTTGCTGCTGCTTCTGGGCTAGAGCAGGAGAAGCCTGCCATACGTAGATGACATACTCTGCTAATTGATGCTGCCACACTCTGGTTCTTCTCTCATTAGAGATGGAAGCATAATCCTGTGATGACAAATTGCTGGGTAAGATTCTTAGCTCCAGTCTGACCATATCCTGACTGGAAAAACAGCTGCAGCCATATGAAGACCAGAGCCCCTTAATGTAAGAACTGAGGGAAAACTAAATAGCAAAGCCTGCAAGTTTTAATTAAAGTGCAAAGCACACTTCTCTTGTAACATGGGCAGCATTTCAGAGCCATTTGAATTCTGTTGGGGGCAGTTTTACAGCTTATGCCATTTTATGATGAGCTACTATAGCCATGACACTTCCCTCTCTGGGGACAGCTCATGAGAAGGGGAAGAGAAAATACAGTGGCTCAAAGGCATCTTGTCTGCTTTTTCCTTAAGCTGCAAGTTGTGGAATGCATCTCATAAAAACACAGCATACCTAAAGTGGAACAGAAGTGACCCTGCAGGTCTTTGTACTTAGATTCAAGGTCTACTGAGAAGAATTTCTGCACTAGGATTGCTGTAAAATAATGGAGGAGGACATGGGGTTACTAGCTGACCAGATGGAGGTGTATGCAATGAGCCTTTAGAAAGATAGATATCCTAAGATGAAATACTGGGTGTAGATGTTTCAAAGAGAGAGACAAAGAAGTAGAAATTTCTTTTGTACAAAGCCCTAGTAAGATGTTGCCCAGAAGTCTGTCCAGTCTCATCATAATGTGGAATCCTGGGATAAGAAGAGACAAAAGAAAGCCCAACCACCACCACCAAATCTTCCTCGGGCCGTGTAAGGTTAAGTTTTAATCTGGAACATGATCAGCTTAATAAAAAGACCACATGACAATATTTTTTGTGATTGCAGGCACCTAAAGCTTGTCCTTTGCAATACCATGTTCTTGTATGATTCTGTGTCTGTTTGTAGATCAGCTTGAGCCTTCTCAGTATTGGGGATGAAGAGCTCTCATGCAACAAAACAGGAGCAGTTTTAAAACGTAGCTTGGGCATGATTAATTTGCAATAATGAGCATATAAAAACTGTTCTAGGGAAAGCATTATAGGGTGTAGCTATTTAGATAGCTGGGTGAAACATATTTATAGTGGTACCAGGAACTCTGCAAATATTCTGGTTTTGTTCCTGGTCTATCAAATGTTGATACTGGGAGAGATGTTACAAGAAGGTAGAATATTCTGACTGGTGATACCAGGATCTAGCATGGCACTGGGAAGAAACTTGGAGAGTGGATGAATCAAATATCATAGGTCATGGTTTAAAAGAAGGGAAACAGCTACTAGACAGTGTACTGCATAATTTGTAAGCATTATCTTTTGCCTCTTTTGGCAATTAGCAACCAGGAGAGGTTAGATAAAGCGAGGAGCAGCAGAACAGGGCCTGTGGATGTCTTTTTCCTATATGTCTCTGCACTGATTTTTAAATTTTATTTTTATTAAATATTAAGCACATTAAGAAGATCAAAATAGATGCTTCATGAATCCAAATAATACCTATTGCTATGTTAAATTTTTGTCAAGAGACATTTAATTTCATGACCTAGCATTAACCACCCTTCTATTGTTATATTTCAGACAGTATTACAAATACATCTGTACTGGCAACAGTGACCTTTAATTACCATTATTTCTTGATTTTTACTGTCAGGCCTTGCACTGTTGGCTCTGATAGCTCCAGGTCATGCACTGCTGTAACACAGGTCAGTTAGGTCAAAAGAATTAGGCTCTTTAGTCTTATGCCACTAAACGTTATCAAACTGAAAATTATATGATAGTAATAGAATAGAAAATTTCAATCATCCACATATTTGCAGTTAATCCCTGAACAGGAGTAAAGGTCACAGAAGGAACCAGATTAATTTCATGATACCTTTTTTTTCTTTGGGGTAAGGATTGTGGAATCCTGAAACACAGGCTTGTAATGTGATATATTCATTGTAGTTGCCTTGACCTTGGAGATGAGAGGATGAAGGTAGCTAGACACTGCAACAATTTATGGAGAGATTTAGTAGTGTATCAATCACTTGAAGTCACGTAAGAGGTTTTGATTTTTAAAATTCAGGAGTCTACTGTGAGAGCTTGCCCTCAAAAGGGACGGGGGTGTGAGGGGGGGAATAATTAATTTCTAGAGAGAGACTCTAGGTTTCACTGGCGTATAGTCTGCCCGCTGATTGTATTGTGCTAAATTTCTTTTGTAACTAATTGCCTTCATTTAATTGGGCTAAACTGGGCTTCTTTATTTAAAGTACATCAAGTCAACAATACAAATAAACACAACCCGTCTTTTGTTCCTTTGTAAAGAAGCACTTGAAGTGGCTGATCAAAGGGACTACAGATCCCTTCAGTGACAATCTGGTAAATCAACCTATCATTTTTATGAATGCTATTTTGTATCTTAGTGGGGTTTTTTTATGGCAGAGTTCCATTAGAGAAAGCTCCTCTACATTTCTATTTGCTCTGCTATCTAATGTTGCTCTTGTGAAATTGTGTTTAATAGATATTACAGGAGTGGTCTGGCTACATCCTAAGAATATGTTTTCTCAGATCATCTGTGCAGCTTCAAAGACACCTTTTAATTAAGATCTTAAGCCTTTAACAGAACAGGAAGGCACAGGCCTGAGAATGTAGTGGAGATGTCCTCACTTTATAGATAAACCGATGTGCTTTTACAAATCAATACGCTTTGGGGTCTTGAGAAAACAGAGTAACAGGATTTTCTATGTTGTAACCATTACAGTCAGTCATTGAATAATATCCAAAGAGGAATATGAGAACCCTTCCTTCTGCTGCAGAAGTCTTGCTACCTCCTAACCCCTGCAGCCTGGGGTTCTAGCTCGAAGGCTCTCGCACATTGCTGCCGACAACTGAGTTGTTTTGTCCTCAGGAATAATTTCAATGGTAATTTTGTAGGCCACTTAACAGATTTTCTGTATTTGACTTGGGCCTTGAAAAGAGTGAAAGGTGCTCTTGTAACCCTACCAAAACCCTCTGTTTCTCTATTGTGCCTCATTCAAATGGGTGGTGTGGAGAGAATCCTGATGCTACTGCTGCTTCTGCCCTGCGAAATCACAGCATGCTGGAAATGTTATTGGGAAGGCACCTCTGTGGGTCGGGGAGTCAAACACCTTGCTCACAGTGGGAAGGGACAAACACTAGATAGAGCCAAGGATGGCTTTTTCTGGCCAAGTTTTGACAACATCCTGGGAGAGAGATTGAGCCCAAATATTTTTGGTCCATTTATGGGCTGCTTGTCTGTCTCATACTAATTCAATTTCCAGATGATAATGCTGTGGGAGACAGTGTCAAAAGAACCAGTCATGTAGCCATTCTCCACACAGGACAACTTGAGGCTTTTGCCTATCTAGCCCGTGTTACAGGCTGTAAGACAGATGGGAACTTTGCTGACACTCCATCTGAAAGGGGAGGGTTGTATGTGGAAGAAAGACTGAATGCTGGGGGTTGACACTTGTTTTACTGTTACATTCTTATTCCTTATATTTAGCTTTTGCCATTTTTAAGGCTAGGGAGTAGCAGGCCACTCCTAGTCTAAGCATACTTTCGGGTTGTGGAAAGGGGAATGTCCTGCTTTAGTACACTCCCGGGTGTAGGAAGCTGATGTACTAAGAAGTTTCTAGGCTCCTTCCCCAACCATTGGGCTGCTGTTTCACAGTTGCCCTGAGCTGAGCCTGTACCACTCCAGAAGGAAGGATCTCATTCCCTCCTTTGGGCTGCTATCACTGCTCATGTGGTCAGTTGGATCCGAATGCCGATCTCCAGGGAAAATGAAATAGTTGTGTCTCTATGCATTAAGCAGGTTCATAAGCGGGGGCAGATGGTTTCTTGCAAGTCACACAATAAATCAATGGCAAAGCTGGAAGCAGGGGCTCAGTGTTGTGACTTTGTTGCTGGTTTGTAAAAAGCAGGACTATGTGGCTCCGCATATTTTTAGTTTCTGAGACCTACATTTTGGGCTCGGCCATTTGGAGCATGGTGCAGCACAACTTCTTATGTGGATTTAAACTGGTGAAACTTGAGATTGGAATCTGCTTATGTGTCTTTTCTTTTGTTTATCATGTGTTTCTGGTCAGCCGCATGTGCTGTGCACATCAGAGATGGTCCTCCTGGGAGTCGAATAAGCTGGAGCAATTTTATGCAGCATAGTTCTTTGACAGCTTCTGTGCCAAAATAAATCATTATATTTAATTTATTGTTTGCAATGTTAATTTTCCCTGCTCAGTTTATACCTACCTGTAAATACATAAAAAAAATTACAGGTAAAGCAGAGGGGAAAAAAAAAATGTCAGATGGGTTCAGCTTAGTTGTTGCAATTAGGGATCATGTGGGTATCTAGAGCCTGTTGCTGGGGGTGTTTGTTTTAATGCTGCCAATTCATCCCTGTTGTGTCAGGGATTTTTTGGCTATTCGTCTCACAGATAGCAGTAGAGTTATTGCAAAGGGCACATCCTAGCCAGCCTTCCAGATTCCTTATTCCTAAACAGAGAAGAAGGATTTGTTTTAATAAAAGAGCGCTCTGTTCCTGGTTTCTGCACAGGGAATTTTGAAGGACTGTTTGCTTTGGTGCCCTGAACAACTCCTTCTGTTGTCTGGGCTGCTCTCCAATGCTTATGCTAATTCATAATGGAAAATAATGCGGAGAATGAGATGGCTGTTGAAGGAACAAAGAGAAAAAGGTTCACCCTCCTTCTTCGCTGAAAGAATTTCAGTGCTTCTTTCGGCGTCTTGTATACATGAGCAAGTGTCAGTGTCCCACCACCTTTCAGAGGAGACTCCTGTGGAAGGTACTGAGGACCATCCAGACACAAGACCACTCTCCTTGTGCATTAGGAGAATTGTCTGGTGCATAAACCAACCACGATAGACCTAGAAAAAGTGGTTTCAGGAAGCACAAAATTACACGTTGCAGGTTTTTTTAATCATGGAGCTTCCCTTTTAAAGGTCATTTTGACAAGACTTCACTTTTTCCATGTAAAATGACAATAATCCTCTTCAAAACAGCCATATGGCTTTGTCTTTCTAACCCTTCTTTGAGGTGGGGAAGATGTGGGGAGGAGTACTGTAATTCTCTGTTTATAAGTAACATGTGATGGGCCCCATTAATCAGTCATGGTTATAATTCTGCTTCTTTATTATTTTTTTCTTCCCAAGACATCTTGATGACAAATAGCACATGAAATTCATCAGGTGTATGGAAAAGAGGGCTGGAAGGGAATTCTTTCCAAAGGTATTTGTAATAGCCTCAAAGAAAAGAGAAGAGGAGGAGCTGCTGAGGGAAGCCTAAGGGATGTGGCAGGGCTGAGGTGGCAGACTCAGCAGGTTGTAAACTTCCAGCTCAGAAGTAGCAGTAGTTCAGTTCTGTCTGAAAGAATTTCATGTGGATATTTTAAGAGCGCTGCAGCTGATACTTGAGCTTTGGTTTATTTCCCTAAGGATTTGTGTAGGTTTCTGTCTGGGCTCAGGTCAGTTATCTACATTTTCCTTCACCTCTGGAATTTGAGTGGGAGAGCTCAGTTTGCAGTTATATGGTGTTGGTTTCCATGGCCTCTTACTCTGAGGTACACAAGAGAGAAGAGATTGTTACTTCTTCCTCCACCCCTTTTTCTGTACTGCTTGCCTACTTTGTCATTTGATTGTAAGTTATTCTTTGGTGTCTGCAGGTCATTCTGGTACAGGTAATTAAATAGCATCCGATTTGGCAGGCTGAACATTGAAATGACTGACCAAGTACTCTTCTGAAGGATGCTGTGGGTGCATCCTCACTACATCATGAGGGGAAAAAAGATTCCTGATGAGGGCTGTCACGTTGGTAGTTTCTTCCTTTTTACTGTCTTTCTGTCCAAAGCTTGCTGTGCAGTTCACACAGCTCTACTTCAAGCTCTGATCCTGTCATTTGTGAGACACTGTATTTCTGATTTTGCTACAAAATTTCTCATTTCAAAAGTAATATTTTCAGTGCAGGTATCACCATGTGAATTTAGTCTGTGCTCATATAGAGGATTTGCCCTAGTTTTGGCCGCCTGTGACAAACTGCAGGCTCAGCTGAGCTCGTATTAACCCCTTGAGTAAACAAGGATGAGCTGCTTTTGCATCTGTTTCCAGCTACTTCAACTTCAGGAAGAGAACTGAGATTCAGTGGTACAAGATGTCATGTTGCCTCTTCCCTTGGAGGCTACAACCAGGGCAGGTCACGGGCAGGTGCCTTGCTTACGGAGGAGTGCAATTAGTAATTAGTATTAATGTGAGTATGGTCATTAGAGGTATGCATAGCCACATTGTAATCTTGGGAGAGTTGCTGCAGGAGCCCCATCCCTCAGGCCTGTGGCAAGGGTTGACTTCTAATTAAAGAGAATGTCCAAATCTAATCATAGTGCTCCAACCACAAATAATGATTACTTTGTTAAATCTCTCTTTTGATCTACAACATAATCTTTAGTTTAAGCAAAAATGCATCAGTGATGTCACGTTATATTAAGCAATATTTTTGTTTGGAATACGTGCTTAGTGGAAAGAAATAGTTTTTATTTTAGTACTATAATTCCTCTGTTCCATGTCATCTGGACTTCTGCTTCCCCATCCTCTCACGCACCAGCATCTAATATCAGTTTAAGCAATCCTGACATCATTTTATGATTGGACTGGTTCAGGAAGTTTCCCTTCTCTCCCAGGAGCACAGCTTCTTTTGGGAAACTGCTTTTAAGACCATGGTGTTGTTTTATTGTGTTGTTTCCTCTGCTTCTTCTAAAATACTAGGTCCATGAAAAGCGTGTAGTGCTCCTGACAGGTGAAGGCTGGACAGATAGGAAGGAATGGGATGAGTACCCTGGGACAAGTACAGTAATGACAGCTGCAGGAGAGGCTTTCTCACCACGCCTTGTTGGTGTATAGGACAGAAGATTATTTGCATTACTGCCCAATTTATCTTCTTCCTTCCGAGGCTGTTGACAGGGAAGTGTGTTCTGTTAAATTAATATTTTGCAGTGTGAAGAGACTACTGATGCTTTCTGATAATAACAGCAGTATTTTGTCAGTCTAAGACAGGTCTGAAATACTGACACAATTCTCCGTATTTCCTTTACTTACTGTGCCCATACTGTCTTCTGAAGGTTTTTTAAATGTTGTCTGCCAACACTCCAATTGACAAAATGTGCTGCGTGCTGAGGTGACTGCCTCACTGCAGGTGCTAAACAGATACTTTGCTTAGTGTAATACAGATGTACTTGAATGATGGTACAAAACCATGTCATGAGTGTTCTTGACGGACGTAAAATGGAAGTTGCCAAGATTATTCTCACATTAAACAAGAATCTGATTTTCTAATGTCTTTAAAAAGTAAGATTTGCCCTTTTATCTCAAGATTTATTTTATTAGAACAACTGAAGTAAATAGAAAAAATGGTAAAGCTTTCAGACAGGCGACTTCCTTCCATCCTGAAAGACATCTAAGGCTGGAAAACTGGCCGTTGGGGAGCAGACCAGAAGTTCACCTATTCCAGTATTCTCATTCTGTCTTTGCTGATGTGTGAAGCAGAAGCATAAGGAAGAAGATAAGGAAAAGTTCCAAGTGTGCACTGGAACGTATCTGTGCATTCTGTCAGCATCCAGCTTTGTGTGACTTGAGACCTCTGAGAGGGGTGATGCTTTAATAGCACTCAACTGGGTTTTCTTTAGTTGTCTCTTTTGTCTGTTTCTGTTTGGTTTTGTTTGTTTAATTTCATATACACTTTTAGCACCCACAGCATTTTGTGGCAAGCAGTGCCACAGCTTAGCTGCGTGTTGCACGCTGAAAAATTTCTTGGACACTTTCAAACTTGGTGTCTGCCAGTTTTATATAATGCTTTCTATGCCCTGTAGTGTAAGAGACTGAGCTGTCATTCTCTTTAGCTTTGGTGTTTCTTGAGAAAGTTCAAATGCCAATGTTCTGGGTTTATTAGGTTGTGTTAATCAACTAGGCTGTCTTAAGGAAAAGGTCACTATTTCTTCTATAATTCTTCTGTAGTCATTATTTCTTCTATTATCAATCTGGACAGACTGGAGAGCTGGGCAAAGGTAAACCTAATGAAATTCAACAGGGCCCTTCCAACCCCTACCATTCTGTGACACTATGATCACTTTTGGAGGTGAAGAGGGGGTTCAGCTGTTGGTTGACTGAGGACAAGAACAGTTTACTGACTTTGGAGTTAAGGGCATTGCTGAGGCTGAAGGCAAGAGAAATTACCTGTTCAATTATCTGAATCCAGAGCCTTTAAGCTGCACTGGAGGTTAAAAAAAAAAAAAAGTTCAAAGCTTGGGATCAGGTGTCAGAGGTAAGAGATGAAATGGTTGTTATGAGAAGAGGGTAACTCCACTGCTTGGTGGCCTTTCTGTCATTTCAGTTACCTGAGTAAGCTGAACCTGATGCCTTGTGGCTTTTATTTCCTCTGCCTAATTTACCTAGTGGCATGTGGTGCATTGGTTGAAGTGTATGGAGGAGCACGTGAAGGAGCTCTGTGTTACAGGCCAGGGAGGGACATGGATTTCCATGTCTGTGACATGTTTTGGCAAGGTATTTCAGCTGAATGTTGCTTCGGAAAGGTCGGGTTCAATCTGTTCTATTAGGTTTCTGAAGCTAAATTTAGTTGAGTAGGGAAAGGCGATGATAGTCATTATTTCTTCCAAGCTATAACCATCCATTAGAGGCTGCAGTATTTACTGATTTGCCATATCATTTGAGGGCTATAATGTTGTAAGACACCCAAGGTATATGATTGAGGGGAGGGGAAGGTCACAGAATTGTCACAGTTGGAAAAGATCTCTAAGATCATCATGTCCAACTGTCAACTTGTCCTCTTGTCTTGTAGCATGTTTGTTTGGTGACTTGCTCAAAGATGAGATCTGTTTCACTGAAGAAGTGTCCCCAGCAGTTAAAGGTCTTCTCTTAGTTGCTGAGGTAGGTATTTTGAGTGCTTTTACAGCACATTCAGTGCTGTGCCCACCTCTCAGGGTTTTGCAGTGTATTTGGGATAGCTGCAGGTTTTGTAGGTGTAAGTATGATTTTAAAAATCTGTTTTGCTCTGATGGTTGATGCTTCTGTTTCACTCTTGGAAAAGAATATGAGCATGTAAAAACTTGGCTTTTTTTCCCCAACATAGGCTAACAAAGTTCCTACCTTTACCTATACTCTGTACCTTACCTACATCTTTGTAGAATCAGAATTACAAGACTTGAATAATAATATTTGATGCCTATCTTTTGGGAAAGGTTGACCTTAATCTCAGAGTTGCTGGAACTTTGTGAATGAATAAAAAGCACCGCAGTTCAGGGTCATATTTAAACACAGAGCTAAACACTGTTAGACCTACAGATGAATGAATGCATGGTTTGCTGTTACGTAGTGCAAGTTTCGGAGGAATCTTTCAGTTTTGTGTAAGGAAAAGCTCTGTCAATATCTGGAGTAGAGATGAAAAGGGAGTGTTGGAGTGATTTTGGAGGAAGGGCAAGGGAAGAGGTGTAGGCAAACATACCATTTTGCTGACTGAGCTGCATGCAGGTCACTTGCTGGAAAGACTGGTCTGGTGAAGGGTGTGGTTACGAGGTTTTATTTTACAATTTCTGTGCACAGTGCAAGGGCCGCAGTTTGAAGTTCAGGGATCTCATGTACTGTAGGGTGTAACTGGGTGAGTCAACGCCATGCGATCACGCACGAAGATAGTTTTACTTCTGTGAGGCTTTAACATGGGAGGATTTAAAATGAGCATTTCTGCAGCTTATTCAATGATTTATTTTGTTTATAAATATAAATGGCCGGTTTGAAGACAGTATGTCTCTTTATATGGATGACTGTAATATTCTTACACACATTTTCTTGGCACATTTACAGTCTAGAAGGGGTTTTGGTTTTTGGTTTTTGTTCTTAAGTGCCAAGTTAAGATTTCACTATATTTGATGCATATGTATTAATGCATCTGTTTTATAGACTGTCCCTTCACAACAAATGTCTTTGCTCTCAACGTACATGTATAATTAAAACAATGAGGTAATTCATTCTGTTTCCTCGTTCAGATAAAGCTTAAACCCCAGCACATTTTATGCTGCTTATTTCCCTAAGATGGCTGGTGAAGAAGTTGAATCAGGCTAAAGGAGCATGGAAGTGCTACGGGATGGGACTTGTCAAAGAATTCAGCATTGGCTGTTGTTGTACTTCAAAATTCTCAAAGGTGCTCAGCTGATTACTTTGTCACTGAGGTCACATCAGCATCAAATACCTCTTGTAATCTCACTTCTGTGGTTTAGGTTGAACTTTACATTTTGGATGCTTCTCAAAGGGCTGGGTTTTATATTCCAGAGCTGGAATTGTGTACTGTTAATCCCTGACTAGGTGGGATCTGGGTACTATCTTAACTGCTCAGTGCATAAGCCATTTGGTACTGTCCCCTGGAAATGAGACTCATTTATCTGTGTGCTGGAGACCTTAAGATGCCCCAGGATTCCCCAGGAACTCCTTCCTCATACACACACTAGTTTCCTCCTCAAAGGACACACAACAGTTAAAGCAAATGGGGCCTAGGTGTTACAAATTATTTTTACACGGGAAACAAAGAAATACAGGCAAAATAAGAAACACCTATACCTTGTTCCCTTCCTTTGATCACTGCTCTGAAGTCTGTATGCTTGCAAGCACCCAGGCACTCTCCTCTAGATTCCTTACCTCCAGCTCATGCATACTCTGGAGCCATGCCCTGTTGTGTTTCTATTCGTGAGCTTCTCAGCCTCTCTGTTTTCAAAAAGCCAGCTCAGATACACCCATCTTTTCATTACTTTGGGTGTTTAACCCCCATGTCCCCTATTCTTTTCTCTTTGCAGATCTGCAGCTAACTGGTTTGTTAAGGATTTTGTGCTCTTGTAAAGAAAAGTGTTACTGGTTTTGTTAGTAACCATTAATGCTTCTAGACATACGAGGATAATCGCTTCCCCCTTTACATAACTTTAAAGGTAACTTTAAACACTGTACTTGTATGTTCTGTGAAGTACACAGAAGATTTGAAGAAAATCTAATATCCATACTTTACAATGGTTAAAGCCCTGTAGAGATATCCTGAATTGTGTGGATCCAGCCCTACAGGTTTTCTTTATGCCTTTGTCCTGCTCATCCTTCATGATTAAACCAGGTTTCATTAATCTGTGATGTCAATTACAAAGGTTCTGGAACTCATTCAGCCATCAGATTGCATTTGATGTACGGAGGTGTATGGAGCAAGCAGAAATCCTGTCGGTAGCTAGAGAGGACTTTGGTTAACTAACGGCAATGTTACTGCAAATAACTGAGCCAAAGAAGCATTCTTCAGGAACAGGCTTTGTTTCATGTTGTTTAACTGCAGAGGCAGGGTGCTGTCATCTTTCTCCATTTGCAAATGTGGAAACTATATAGACTATTGGTAAAGAATTTCCATCAGAAGAGGCTGCAGTTTACAGCTAAGTTATTTTATCTGAAAGAGCTGGTTCTTCCCTTCGGTTTTTTAACCCTTGCTTTTGTGTCTAAATATATTGCTGCCTGGGCCCAAATACCCTGTCACTATCACGATGACCATTCAGCGATGCTTGCATTTACATTTACAGTGCTACATTGTTCTTATGCTATTATTAAAATTATAGGTGCTTTCTAGTGCGAGAAATACATACTAGCAAGGTTAAATTGTCAATAAAGCATAAATACTACTTATTGATTTTCATCAAAACCTACTAGTGGCTTATGACAACAGTGAGTAAAAGAATGTTGATAGGTGGCATAAAGAAGAATCTTCTTAGCTGTTACAGGAGGGCCAAATTCTTCAATAAGCAGAGCCTCCATTCTTGCAACGTATATTCAGTCTGTATACAGCGAAGACTGAGAATAACTCAAATCGCGCTCTGAGGATTTGCCTTTCTGGAGCGGGCACGTTCATACTGTCATCTCCAGGGGCAAGGTGCCATTCAGCTCAGGGTGCTGTCTAAAAGAAAATGCTAGGGGCACTCTAGCTAGCTTGGCTGTAGCTCTGGGTCAGGAAAGAGTTAATTCAGGGTGCGCAGGAGCCAAGGGACTCAGAGTCACAAAAAATCTGGGAGGTTTTTCAGCTTTAAGATCTAAGCTGGACACTAGTAAGTGTGGAAGCTGTTGCAAGCTCATGACTTTGAGTATGCTGTGAGAATCGGAGTGTGAAATGTTATTGTTTGCTGCCATTGTCTGCTCTGACTTCCTGCCTGTGCTCTGCCTTAAAATTGAAGGTTCAGCTGCTAAAATATGATCCCCAAGTATGACAAGTGACAAGGACATGAATATGTAATAAGTGGCTGAAGAAACAGCTAGAGAGCAATTCCTGAAAGGATTTCCCTATGCTGATCAACATGAGTTGTTTTAATTAGCTGAGCAGCTGGATTGTAGCTGCTTCTTAACTACACCCTCGCTTGCCCAGACAGTGGGAGGTCGCAGTAGCAGTATTCATTAAGTGATGCAGGAGTAGACATCCTCAGCATAGTGATGAGGATTGAATTGTCACTGGACTTAATTACTGGTTTAGGACTACTTGCTCTTGAGGCTGGACCCAAGAGAAAAGTAAAGTTGTACTGGGGTGAGTCTGATTTCCTAGATGACCAGATCTGTACTATTAAGAATGTAATTTCTTAGGTGATTAGATCTTTATTAGCCTCTTCTACCTGCAGGACCATGACAATACCCCATGACTTAGCAGAGAACATGAGAGTGCATCTTCATTTAAGAGAGAGGGGCACTGTGGTGCCAGGCTGCTGCCAGCTGCTTGTTTTCTGGTACTTGTCTGATCTTACAGTGAGCCCACCTGGATGACCAGCACTAACAGAACAAGAACACACACACACACACAGAGTGCATCAGCTGATACTGAGGGGTGAGGAGAAGAGCTGACCTGAGACATCAGAGACGTAGCCAGCATTTGGTGATTTGCTGTCAGATTAGCTGCAGAGTCATGGATTTAAGCTTTGTTTTTGCAAGCAGAGGCTGAGCTGCTTACCCCAAGGATCTCCTCCTTGGCTGTCCACTCCCACGACTTCTCCAGTGTCACCCTGATGCTCTTGTGGCTCTGCAGCCAGCTGGAACGGGTGGCCTGCCTGGCTGGAAACTAATTGGGATGTTTGGGATGGGATTGTTTGTTAGCAAAATCATGTGACTGATCCAGCAGACTTGTGACCATGTCAGCACTAACACAAGAGATGGTGGAAATGGTGAGCGTGGGGAAGGTGGGAGCAGTGGCTGCGCAGCCTCCCCTTCTCTTACACTAACGGGGAAGCCACACTTGAAGTCCGTGTGTCGTGTAATCCATTTAGATGTATCAGTAGGACTGGGAGTCCTCTGCAGTGGAGCACTGAGGAGGCTGATCTCTGTTGGGTACATTATCAGTGCAGATTCACTTCACCCACAGGATGAACACGGTTTTGTCTACTGGCTCCACATCATTCAAGATGGGATAGCTGTGCCTCTTCTGTCCCAACTTTGGGAGCTTTTTGGTTGAACTAACAGGTCTGTCTTTGGTCTGCTATCAGGGTGGTGGATTACTTGCTGATCTGTTACACCAACCTTATTCTAACTATATAATTACTAACATCTTCCTGTGACTCAGTCTGCAGTGGGATGATTTAGGTGGCATTTTAAACATTACGTGTTTGGAATAAAGTTTTCTAGTAAGTTTTTTAAATGTTACTCTGTAACACACTGTCTGTTACAAAGATGACATGAGTTCTAAAGTAAGTGAGAGAAATATATGGTGCCTTTTATAAAAATAATGGATTGCCTCACAATAATTTCAATATCAGCCATTTAAAAAATCCCGGTGCACGTTCAGAGAAGTCACAAGACTTGAAAAATAGCAACATTCTATTTATTTATTTATTTTTGCTGTGTGTGTGAGAGGGTCAATAAGATCACAACTAAAAAGATGTTAAAAGGCTTCTACAGGGGTGTGTGGACCTAAGGACTGATACTTGAAGCTTTTTTAACATGGCATGAAGAATAAATGTTGAGACTGCAGCAGATGCTTCATTATAGTAATTTTTTTTAGAACAAGTGATCACTGTCTTTATTTTTTACCCCCCCAGCTTTTGCGTATGTCTAGAGTGCTGTATGAAAGAAGTGCAATCAGTTTTCCTGTACAATATTCATTGTTATGTGACTTTAGATACAGAAAGCAAAGGTCTTGTTCCCGATAGAGGCAGCAGGCATTGTGGAGGATCGCTTAATTGCCACTGAGAATCCCATGCAAGCCAATGGAGACTGGTGGAAGTGGATGAAGGAGAGATGATGAGACAGTAGTCCAGTTTGGAATGTCTTTTGTATCCCAGGCAGTGCCACAACCCATATGGCAGAAAGCTAGATAGCCTGGGGAGAACCCTCTGAATGACTATGCGTATGCTCACCGGCGGGAGGGAACAGGCTCTCCAGAGGCTGGTGAAGCCCAGCACTCTCTGCCTCTTTGTGCTCCACAGCAGAGCTGGCTGACCATCCACTGTCTGGTGGGTACATGCCCGTGAGGTGCCCTCAGCTGGGCTGGAGCTACTGCTGTTCCTGAAACAGCTAAAAGACACAGGGGTGAAAAGATAGCCTAGAACCTCCTCCCTCTTTGCCCGGGTAAGGTGTGACTTGCAGGCTGTCTTGCTCCAGACACGCACAAATGCCTACCTGCTGCTCGCAGATGCCTGTGTGATTTGAGCTCTATTCCACTTGAAGAGAGCCTCCCCTCCTCTGCTGTGTGGGGACTGTTCAGGTGAGTGATACTCACACAGCTGCTGTGTTGGGTCAGGAGTCTCCCTGCAGGAGCAGGCCTTTGAGAAATACTACTTCAGCTAGACTGAAGCTGCCTTTCAAGAAAGGCACTGCTCAGTGCAAGAACAGTGTCAGAGCAGAGCCCATAATGAGGGAGAGACCATGGTTTATACACAGTAAGTGCACTTTACTCTGCTGAACAGTTCACAGATCTTTGCTCAGTCTAATTTGTGGCAATTTTATTTCCCCAGTACACAAACCCAAAATATGCTTTTGAAGTGTTTTTCTCAAGTGTTTATATTTAGAAAACCTGTCCTTGAAATGCGGAATAAAGTCTGCCAGGTAGAGCGAGTAGGTGTTTAACAACTTCAAGCACACCACTTCAGGTTCTTTATCTTTCAGAAATGGTGACCCATGGGACCCTTTTCATATTACTCCTGACTTAAAGTACCCAGCTGCTTTCAGTAGGGCAGGTACAGCAGCTTACAGGTCCCCTTTCAACCTAGCGAGTCGGTTTGTTTGGGTACAGAGAGAGCCCGACAAAGGTCGGTTAGCTCTTCCTTCTGAGGGGCTGGCAGGTGATGCTTAACAAAGCTTCTGCCTTAGCTAGAGATGAAGTGAAGTTTGTGCTTTAAATTAGGAGTGAGTGAGGTCTAGGATAAATGTGCAGATGTCAGAGGAGTTGCTGTGGCTGTCCGCCCGTGCGTGTTAAATCCCGTGGGAGATAGATGAATAGTTTGCATCGTTACTTATCCCATATTAGGTATAGAAATATAGGGGTAGTGTTGGAGGTGGTGTTTATGAGAGTCTCTATTGTCTGACACTTCCTGTTGTCTGCACTGTTTTCTTCCAGCAGTACGAGGTTGGACTTTGCTTATGTACATTGCAGGGTGTCACGGGAGCTGCTGTCCCCCGCCCTTAAGGGGCTGTTTGTTGTCATGCTGTCCCCTCAGCTGTTCTGATGTAACTGTCGGAGGAGTCATACTGGGACCAAGTTCAGAGGTCCCACACTGATTAAACTTCTTCCCTCTCGGGTTGTTTTTTTGGTTTTTTTTCTTGATGTGCGTTTATGGGGATTTTTTTCTGTGCTCTGGTTCATTGCTGTGCCTTCTGGACAGGAGGAGGAGATGGGAAAGAGGCAGGGACTCCACAGTAATTGCTTCAACTCCTAGCTCATCAAATAGGAGAATTGCATTTGATTCAGATATGTTCATTATTTGGATGGCTTGAGAAAAAAATGTGTCATTAACTGAAGAGCAGAAGAGGATGTTAGTGACCTTATCACTTCTCTGTTTGCAAGACAGGACAAGAGACCAGCAATTGTTGCCTGTGGAACAGGGAGGGGTTAGCTCAGCATAAGGTATGGGTGAAATCACCATCTGCTGCAAGAACAACATCTTATTTAAATTACTGGGGTTTAGTGTATACCAAAGTTACTGATTTTTGCAGCTCCTTTACAGGGCTACATGGAAAAAAACAGTAATTCTACATCCACACCCATTTCCATGTTTTTAAAAGGCTTATATAATTGTAAGATGAATGTGAATCAAACTCTCCTGGGGGTAGGAAATGTCATGCTTTGCCAAAAGGTTGTTGATGGGTGACCTGTTAATGGAAAATGGAAGAGAAAATCTATTTGCTAACAGCTTGTTTTGCCTGTGAGCTCATAAATTTTCTAATAGAACCGTGTTATCTGGGGTTCTAAATCACAGGGATAGTCACATGCTCAAACTGCCTTGCTCTTGATATATCCATACTTCAACTTCACTAGGTTAGTTTTGTGAAAGGTTTTGCTTCTTTGTTCTTTGCATTTTGATATTAATATCATTTTCTATACCCTTTTGGTCCTCATGTTGCATGGAAAACTTTAACTTTTGCCTACATGATAACTTCTATGATTTCTAGCCCAAAATATTTGCTCTTATCTGAAAGTGCTCATCAGATTCTGAAGCAAATTGCAATGTGTCAAATTGCAGTGAGAGAACTTAACTTGTTCCTTTTGATTCTTACCATTCCTTGAGTATGCACGCTCTATAGATTTCCCAATTTCCTGCTATAAAGCTTAAGTAAATCTTGAATTCTGAGTATAGAAAGTTTTTGCTACTCCAGAAGATTTCAGATTCATGTTACCAGACTTCAGTCTCCTTCCTGTCTGATAATAAATATGATAAAAAGTGAAACCCTAAAGACTGTAGTTATTCACAGCAGAATAAGCAGAAGAACAGAGCTTGAAAAAGAAACATCCAGAAGGAAGAGACTTCAGTTCCAAGGAATCAAATAAGCTGTCTGGGATACATCTGGGAGGAACATATAGCTAAAAATGTTTCTTAAAGATAAGGCTGTATGAGGATGGGACAGTGTGAAGGAAAATTGGAATATTTTTCTGCACAGTGAAATACGACTGATAGAAATGTTTTCTAATGCAGCTCTGCTAGGTATGTGGACAGGGGCCAAGGCACAGTTGAACTGTTTCTGAAACCAGACAAATAGGCATTGTTTATCCTAGACAGGCCAAACTATTTCAGAAAACAGTTCAGTCAGAGCAACAGTCATTTCTAGGCTTAATTAGTTTTCAGAATGACCGTAGAGGGAGAATATTTTTCATCCACGTCCTTTCTGACTGTCTCTTTCTTCTCTCCTGCTGTTCTTCAGCCCACTGGAGTAATTGCAATAGAAGTGCATGTGGAGCTGAGCTGAGCCCTGACAGAGCTGCAGCAGGCAGGGCGAGAGGTGTTACGATGCTCGTGCCCTCCCTGTACTACCATTCCTGCTGCTGAAGGCTGTGCTGGAAGGTTTCTGGAATAGCCTTCATTAGTATAACTTTCTCTTGTAATTAAGATACTCTGTCAATTTCAACCAGATACAGTCTGTCTATTTTCACTCTTTTTAAAGACTCTTCAGAACTTCCAGAGACTTCTCACCGACGAGTGTTCTTTACCTCGTTTGGCTTGTATGTTGTTTGGGGGTTGGGTGGGTGGGGGGGTTTTTTATATCGTGTGTATGTGCAGGAGGGGTGGGTGTTCTTTTGTTTTTGTTTTTAAAAAATAAAAAAAAAATTCCTTTTCTGCACTAGTTGTGTGTTAGTTGTTTGGTTTTGTTTGGGTTTGTTTGTTTTATTTTGTAGCTTTGCACAAGTGGCAGGTAATTAATAACATGTTCTCTAAATTAGCAACAGTTTTTGGCACATATAATCCCTATGTAGTTTTGATTTTTACTTACATAGCAGTCCTTACCATTTTTGCATGTTAAATAAGACATTCAGAAGAGAGGCATCAGAAGCCTGAGTCATACCAAGAAAACAGACAAGTTGGCAAAAGGAAACATTTTTCTGTTCTTGTGTATCAACAAATTTTCGGTCATGTTGCCCTCCTGTCTAACTCCACCCATCAATTTATTACTGAAAAATGCAATCTCAGCTGAAAGGAAAGATAGGTTGTCAAGTAACTGTTAAAAACATTTAGCAAAGGTGTTGTGGGTTTTATTCAGCTGTGTAAGATTTAGTTACAAAAATAATGTCATTAAATGCTTAGAATCGGAGAATACACACACCCACATGGGTTCTTCTCCAAGTTCTCCCATCAAATGAGATAGAATGTGAACTTCCACACAGAACTGAGAGGAAAAAATGGTTTTAATAATTGGCTTTCTATCTTTGCAGAGTCTTGCAGCTAAGCTGTAACCTGGTTTTCATTAGAAGGGCTTGAGTATGGTTGTACACTCCGGAGTTTTTGACAAATTTCTGTAAGATAACAACCTAGGAGGAAAATGCACTTGAAAAACCTGTTACAATATACAGGGAATTTCTGCATGATGTTACTTTGTTGTTTTCTCTTTGGGACATTAACCACATTGTAATAATCTTTTATTTTTTTTTTATTCATTAAGCCAAGGACCCTTGTCATCCATAAGAGCAGCAATCAAGAGATGTAAGTCTACTTTTCCTACTTTTTGAGAATCATAGTATTGCAAGATTGTTACATCTTCATTTTTAGTAATTGGTTAACTTTATATCTGAAAACAAAATAGCTAGCAGGCTTTTGGGGGCTCTAATTTCTTTCTCTGTACCTTTTCTGCTTCATGTTAGACCATCTTTTTGCTTTGCTGATGGGCTGTTCTTTTTTAGCAGTTAGTAATGTTTGTGCACAGATGTGATCTGTCTCTGAAGAACTTGGGTTGCATATGCCCAATTTTCAGTTCACTTGACAAAGCAGAAGATTGTTCTATTTTAGTAGAAATCTGCAGCAACTGCTCCCTGACTCTGCTGGGGACAGCATTAAAGTCATGCACAAGTCTCATGTCCAAACTCCTCTTCCCTGATTTCATTGCTCAACTCTTCTCCTTTCCCTGCTCGTGGTATTTCCAGGCAGAGAATTTCTTTAGCTGAATCTTCTGAAGTATTTTATGCTATTTCCTCCTACTTCTTTTCATTTTTTATCTCATTTCTGCTCATGATTTCAATTTCATTTAATGAAACAGCCCTCAGGATTCTGCTATGGGGAAAAATAAATTAGTGTATGTACTACTGATTTGTTTCTCCTGTACCTATTAGTCAGGGGCTCATTAGTATGGATTAGGTTGGAGGCAGTCAAAGGGGATCCTGAAAGCATTATTCAGAGCAAGTCTCCATGAGGTTGTAGTTAAAATGCAACACTTGATCTGTGCTATTGCTGACATAGATAGGAAACTGGAAAACAGGGAGCTGGCTTTTGTGGTGGAGTCAGAAATTGATTCAGATTGCCTAAACCCCAGTACCTCAGCTAACTGGGAAGCTGCATTAAGCAATTGATAGCTGTATTTTTGAAAATATAGTAGCAAGTGACACTTGGGTTTGAGGCACAGTCAAGTAAAAAAAGTCTAGTCAAGAAGCCTTGGTTCATATAATGTTATACTTAATATTAACATGCAAATAACTATGATGAGATAGAAGTACCATGTGAAATATTCAGGTGATAAACTAGGGAAAAAATTCTCCATGCATATATCAAGGCATTGTATCTGAAAGCATATTTCCCTGACAGAGTTAGAAATCTATCTTCATTTCTTAATCGCAGCTTCCGTGCACTGTTAATTTATCCAGAAATACGCTAGATAGGCTCAGGGTTTCAACTGTGTCTTTGTATTGGTAAGTCTCTCTTTCTTCTAGTGAGAGGAAGAGAGTTCATTTTCCTTGTAGGCACCCTGACTGTCTCTGGATAGAAAGACAGTGCCATTCTGGTTCAGCTGCTTGACAGCTCAGTAGAATTCAGAGAAGTGAGTCCAGCCTGCTTGAAGAAAGCAAGCACGTGAGGATGAAATACGCAAGAGTAATTTTTAACCTCTTCTCTTCAAAAGTTACCCCTGGATATTTATGATGGTCTCAGGCCAGGACACATCACTAAATCCAGCTCCCACTGAAACCAGTGAAACTATTTCCATTGACGCCACTGCAGCAACATGCACAAGAGTGCCAAGGAAAGTAGAAAGAGGCAAGCCAAGTGCTGCAGCAGCGAGGCAAAGAGGAATGATGTTTCAACTCGCTTCTCCACTCTTCCAGAATAGGCTGGTGTTAAGGAGCAGGGCTACAGATGCAAGTCTACTGTCCTAAAATGTTGGCAGAAGCTGCCAGCATGTGCCATCCTCATTCTGCCCTAAGAAATGCTGTGGCTGAATGAAGGACAGGTAACAGCTTGTATGCACTCTGAGCCTGTGCCTTCCCATTTGGCAGTTTTGCAGCCATTTTTGGCTGCGGGTTTTGTTTGTTTTTAATTTTTATTTTGTTTTGCTTGAGGGCTTCCTAGGTTCTTTTGGCTCCTACGTTTTCCCAACCGGATCAATTCCGTGACCTCATTCTCTCCCCATCTGCACAAACATTTGGGCTGGCATAACACAGGGAACGGTGCAGAGGCAGGAACACACAGCCCAAGGAAAGGTGTAGGAAGGAGTGAAGTGCTTTCATAAATCCTTATTGTTAAATTTGAGTGAAATTAGAGGCTTGCTTTAGGGGTGTGGTTATGCAGATTATATTCAGTGACAATGCCAGCCTCTATGGGCACCAGTTTGTTTAGCTGTGAAAGTTTATTCCCACTGGGGGCTGGAAAACAAATCCCTGTCACCCCCCTTAGGTTATTTTGGATCAGTTCCCTCATTGAAGTTGTACAAAGAAAAGCTGGAGCTGGGAAGTGGAGACAGGAACAGAGACTGCCATTGCAGGTGGCACTTGTACTGCTGGTGGTTTGGGCCCAAAGGGAGCAGGTTCAGGGAGATAAAAAAAAAAGAGCATTTTCTGTATAGTTTTTCTTCCTTTTTTTTTTTTTTTATTTAACACTCTGAACTCACTTACTGTGGGGTCATATGAGTGCCCATGTTCACTCAGGAGGGGACAAAAGTCCATGTCTGGAATGGAAATTGGGCATCACCATCTCTTTTATCTACATTTAAAGATTAAAGCAGCCCAGCTCTAATGTCAGACGATCTAACATTTCTCTGACGTGCCTGGAAGCAGTTCTAGAAGAAAAGGAGCAAGACCTCCCCCTTGTGCCAAGAAATAGTTCAAGAGAAAAGCTGGTATCTCTTCAGAGATGCATGACAGCTTCCAATGAAGTTGAACCTCCAGTTCTATAGAAATAGTCTAATCAGATCTTGGGTGTAATGAGACTTTTTTTCTTTTTTTTTTCTTTTTCTCCCTGGCTCTGACTTGAGGATTCCCTGATCCTTTTTGTGTTCCCTAAAGAAGGGCCTTCACAGCCATGTAACACCTTTGGTACTGCAAAGGCTGCGGATGTGACCTCTCAGATAAGACCATTCTGTCAGCTTTTCTGGTGTATTGTTTCATAGGCAAGGGAGGGAGTGTTTGCCCAGTCTCGAGGCTCTCCTTGAGATGCTATAATTAATAACCTCTATTCCGAGGCAGCTATATGGTGAGAAACAGTTAATTATTAGGATCATGCTTGCTCACAGCTGCTGAAGGGGATAATAGATAAAAAACATCAGAAAAATTTAGTCTCCCACAGGGCTTGGGCTATTTGAGGCTATAGTTCCAATCTTTAATGTGTCTAAAACGCTCTGCAATGACAAAACTGTTTAGTGTTTCATACAGATTTGCTAATGGAAACATATGAATGTTATTGTGCAGTGTCTGTATCGTGGCAGCACTCAGTGCTCACAGCAGGATGGTCCCTCCGAGCACATCCCTGAATGAACTTCGTAGTTGCCTCTATTGCCCTAGAAGATTACCTGAAAGACTGTAAATTGTAGCCCAGCTCTCTTCCAAAGACTCAAAAGTGCACGTCGGACTTCTGTTGCCACCAGCTTGTCTGTAGCATAGCAATTTATGGGTTTGTGGTGTAATGATGGCCGTATTTATACAGGCAGCTTGATCTCTGAGCTTAAAATGCCCACTGTGCTATCATTGGCATGTACAATGACATATTAAGTGCACTTGAAAAGTAGGATGCAGGGAAGAAACAGTATAGAAGGAAAAATATTTGGAATATAAATCTACAGTACAAACTGAGTACCTTTTACCTTTGCACATTCAAAAGTAACAGGAAAAAGACCACTAAACAGTGCTTGTAAGAAATATGTATAAAAAAATTAATCTAGAAGTCACTTATCTCTCTTCTATTTGCAGTCTTACCATTAATGCTTTACTGACTTAAATGCTGCTAGGCTGGGTTAAATGTATTTAGCTGTCTCACTGACAATAACAGAAATAAAGAGTGCCAATGTTATGAGTTGAGTTGACTTTTCTTTCCTCTGAGACCAGTAACAATGAGAAAGTGTGGGGTTTATGCACTGAGGTTTTCCTCTCCCACTCTTTCTTTAGTTGTTTTGCTTACCTTTTACTTAAATACCATCGAGCGTATGCTTTGGAAATGTCAACAGTTCTCACCTTGAGCGGTTCTTAGCGTGATGGTTGAGGAGCAGACTGTCTCCAGTTGTGAATATGTAAACCAGCACTGATGAACATTTCCATTGACTCCCCTGATAAAGGTTTTTTAAATATTAGAGCTGTCATGATTGGAAATCTAGGGGGGACATTAACAGCATGCTTTTGCAAGGGAATCCCCAAGGGGAATGAAGAACAGACTTAGAGGATCAAAAGACCACCAGGCCAGAAAAATGGCTGCAGGATTTTTGTTTGTTTGTTTTTAAATCAGGTGTGGGCTATATTTTTAAAAATTCATGTCATACACTTTTTAATTTAGATTAATTTCTTTGAAACAGTGAAGGAATAAAAGCAGGATTATTTAGAAATTCTGTATTTTTTCTTCCCTAGCATTTGTGCAACTCCAAGAAATACGTGTGAGCAGAAGATGCAGTAGCTTTCATCTCTGCTCCTACTGTGGATTTAAGAGCTTCCAAAACAAGAGGTGTTCTAAAAGCGTGGCTGTAACAAAAATGTGACAGAAAAAAACCCCAAAGGGGAGTGGTTGATGGAAGGAGGGAAGACCTTTGTCAAGGTCCTTAAAAAATAAATGTTTCTATGAAATGTTTATGTACACGGAAGTAGATTGATTCCATAAATGCCTGGGAGATTATTTTTGTTTGCAAACAGAATGAGCACAATCTGAAAACAGGCATGAGGGCTTGAACATTAGCCCTTTTGAAGAGACATATTTGTATCTACTAGTGAAGTTATTTTTTTATCTAAATATTGTAAATATGTTGTTTTCGAGTTAGTTTACTTGAAATTTGGATTTTGATGGATGACATAGATGCTTCACTGGAGTTTTCTGGCCTGTATTAAGAAAGGGAAAAGGTCTTTCAGCCTTTCTAAAGGTTTTTTTTCTTATTTGTTTTTATAACTTTAATACAAAGAAGTACATTCAGAATTTCGCAGGAGAAAACAGCATGTAGAATTTCTTTAGAAATTAAGAAAGAATGAAAGAATTTGGCAGGTTTATCAATTCAGTTTCACTTCCCACCTTAATTAGCTTTGATTTCTAATGGTTTTACCGTTGTAATTTCGCTATATCCGAGCAGTTGTGTTAAATATATTTTCCAAACAAATGCTTTCTTCCATCCTCTTTGCAAAAGTAATGTTGGAATTGGCTGCTTTGGGTCCTTTTTGTGGCTTGTTTGTGTTTTTTTTTCTTTAGCATGTGTATTAGATCAATGCTGTGTTAAGATCTCTTAAGAAGATAGTAAAGGTCAGGTGTACTGGAGCTTTATTTACTTATTTCAGCCATAGAATTTTTACAGAACTGGTTTAAGAGATGTGCAGTCATGCACAAAACTTTGAGGTGTGCCTCTTACTGGGATCAACCTGCCTGCCCATACTTCTTTGGTCGGTGGGAGTATAAATTATGACATCTCACATTCTTTACATCCATATCAACTCCTCAGTGTAACCCATTATTTTAGGAGGGGCAAAAGTACAGACCCAAGTAAGCCACAATTATAAACTAAATAAAGCATTCAAAGACATTTTATTTCCCCCCTCTTCATTTCTACCTGGCTCTTTGTTGAACCATACAGTGGACATTTCCCTAGTTAGTTGTATTCTTCATGGGTAATTTATTGCAAGGGAAACTTCTAAGCAGCCATTGTTGAAGCCAGCATGAGATTACAGAGAAAATCTGGTTTTATTTTAGTTTTTAAGACACTATATTGTAAATAGACATCACAGTTGTCCTGTTGCAGCACTGGCAAGTGAGCCATCCTTGTGTGCCTAACCTGTTTGATCATGGTTTCTGGTAGACTGAAGCCTTGGTTTGTTCTCCTTCACCACCTCTTCTGTAACCCCTTCTTTTTTTCCTCTAGCACTCATGAATAGTGCACATCAAAAATGCTCTGTGGAAGAGGTATGTCTGACACAACCCTGTGAGACTCCTGAATCAAATATGCTTTGCCAGTTTCAGTTAATGATTCTGTGATGGCAGAGGAACGGTGTAATTGTCAGCTTTTGCACAATAAGGCTCTAACAGTTCCTACATTGCACTTGCTATGCAAAAACTTGTCTATTGGATAACTTCCCTTTCTCACTACTGAAATCAAAATGAAAACAGAATGTGGCCATTGAAAAAATTATTTGAATATAAATATGGCAAAAAGAGAAAAATTAAGAGGTCAGGCTACTTATTTTATGCAACTTAAAACAGATGGTTTGACAATAAAAAACATATTGCTGACTTTTAATCCATAAGCAATTAAACGTTAGGAAATTTCTAGCTGGGAATATTTATTTTTTCCCTTTTACATAAAGGCGGCTGAAATAGCTTCGTAGTTTTCTGTGCCTTAATACTTTTCCCTTCCCTAAAACAAACAAAAAGAGACGAATGAGAAGAACACGTCTCAGAAAGGAGCTATCAAAAGCAAAGACAGACACATTTAGCACTGCTTTTTGTTTTGTTCCTGTACTGTACTATTGAAAGAAAAAGCAGCTTCAGCTTTAGGGTCACCACAATGTAGGACACAGGAACGTGTGGCAAGGAAAAAGAAAGGGGACAGAACCCTCTCTCTTGGTGGTAACTTGGACATAAAGTGACTTAAACTGATTATGAAACTGCACCTTAAACATTTTAAAAGCTTCTCCTCATATTTAATACAAATAATTTTTTTGTTATACTTGGCCATTTATGATCAGATATTGTATGTTCTCCATTGATAGCAGATTGCTAAGGGCTCTGCTGTTATCCTCATCTTATTGCTGTGATGCTGTATTTTAACCTCTTCAAAACTTCTGTTTCTTCTCTTCATACAGCTTCTCGGACCTCTAGCCATAGTGAGCATCAGCGAGATAGAAGGTATGATGCCATTAGGTGTTACTGTATAGTAACCTGATAGATTGTGCCACAGTATCACTTTTTATGGCTTTCTCTTCCAGTTTGTTGGGTTTTTTAAATTAATTGTTCTTTATATATTTAGCCTGTTTAAAAATAAATTAGGCTTCGAATAAAATAAAAATACTATGATTCTTAAGCACAAGGTAGGTTAAGAGTTTGAGGAGTTTTGGCAGCAACTTTTGTATGTGTCTTCAAAAAGGGATGCCATCGACCATCAAACCTCTGCAGAGCTGTTTTATTTCCTGATATCCATTTACAGGATCACTTCACAATGAAAATAAGCACACTTTCAGGCCTCCTTCCAGTTTCTCAAAGGGTATTGAGAAAAGAGGTCACTAACCTGGATAGCTGGTGAACTGAGTCTGCCATTATTTCAGGTGTGAAGGAAGGGTAACCCTCTTTTTGTTAATTCTTTCTGCAACACCCTCAGAAGTTACGCTTCTGCTGTTTGGGATTTTTTTCCCTGTGGCAGATGCTTTATGAACTCCCAAACTTCACTTCTCAGAATGTATTTTGTGTGTGACTCTAGACTGATCGGTAGCACTCTGGGGACCAGGGTCTGGGAACATGAGCCATAACTGCAGCTTATGCTCTAAGGCAGTTGTTACAATGGTAAAATAGGGCTGGTTCCTAGGGGCCTTTAACCATCACCTACAACGTTCCTGTTGTAGCTGTAAGCAAATAGGCCCTGTCCCAAAGGCCTCCTGTGGCTCCTCTGCCCCACTTTAGCTCGGTGGGAGGTTTCCGTGGGGGTCTTTGCATAGACAAGCTTTTAGGTAGCCAGCCAGAAGCTGTTTTAGGTATCCTACTGTTTTCACAGTGTAGCAGGTTAAGGGCAAACACATGATTAGTTCTCATTATCCCATGAAGACTAAGACTTCTTCCATCTAATTGAGTTACACTTGTGTTTAAGTACTTTAAGCTTGTAAATTATTTCACTGAAGCCAATAAACCTACTTTTGGCGTAGGCATTTAATTAGGTGCTTTGAATGGAAGCCTAAGTGCTTGGTAGAAAGGTCAGGTAAGTTACTTTGAACTCATGAAAAAGCATCTTTGATTAAATCAAAAAAAACTTGAGCTATTTTGATGTCCCATTCTGAAAAAACCTTGGGGTTTTATACTTAAAAGAACTATTTTTAAATATTTCAGGTAATTATTCCCCTTTTGCCTTCATTTCCAGGCGTCCTGAAATTACAATAGTTGCTGCTGAACCCCTCCGGCCGTCCTCCTGGTTTCCAGGTGCAAGCCCTGTCACTCCTCATGGATTAGGATTCCCTTCTGCTTCATCTCATACTCAGTGGCAGAGAAATGAGCGTGTTCCAGCTGAGGTGAGCTTGAATTTACATGAGGTGTGTCTGATTTACAAAGGTAGAAAGCACATTTAAGTTAAAGAGGAACAGAGTTTTTGCTTTCTTAGACTTTCATAATTTGGAATAGAGGAATATGACAGTGTTCTTATCTGCATATGTTAATTTAGTATTTTTAAATTTATACGCTGCTTTTTATTTGTTTTGTTAAAGGATCACATCTGGATGTACATTAGTATTTGTTTCTCTGTTTTGTAGCTTCCACCATCATATGAGCAGGTAATAAAAGAAATCAATCAAGTGCAAGTCAACACAACAAATAACAATAATGCTGCTGCTCCTAGACATACCACTACTTCTGCAACACAAACTGACTTTCCAGAAGAACTAATCAGCCATTTGCCAGGAAGTAATGCAAAAACTAGTGTGCCTACACACTGGGAACCTGCAGGCTATCCAGGTGAGGCTTTTTTGGATTTCTCATTGATGAAAACCTTACTCTGTCTCAGGAGGATGTTCTTTCTTATTGGTCTGTGCAGCATTTGATATGAATAATGGTTATGTTTCTGTGAATGATCACTGATGTATATTTCTGTAAAAACTCTCTCTTCTGAGGACCTGTCGTTGCATTCAGTCAGACTATAATTAAATCTCGAAAGTTTTGCTCCATTCAGCCATAAAGGCAATTGATCTGGGGCCAGAGGAGCTCAGAGGTCCAATCAGAATAGCAGTAGTGTTCCACATTCTGACTGAAAAGTTTACAACCCAGGAACACTTGGGGAAGTTACTTTGCTATTCTTTGGTCTAAATGTTGTTTGCGTGCCCTTCGTGCTGCAAGCTGACCAGTAACTCTGAAGTCACAGCATGTAGGTACCATGCATTTCGACAATCTTCAGCCTCTTCATAGAGTAGTTTGTTGTTGTTATTGATCTTTTTAGAAGGAGGATTTCACTTTCACAAGTAGCAGTAAGTTCTGAATGAAAACAGTCACATTTAGCATTCTGATAGCTGACAAAAAATAACATAAATAAAGTGTTCTGTTTTCTTTTCTCTTAGCAGGGCAGAGTCCTCTTAAACCTCCTAGGCCTTCAGCATCTCTCCTGAATAGGTCTCGTTCAGAAAATGAGAATCCCTTAAAAGGCTTTGAAATTTCTGAAGGTCAGAGGTTCCAAGAAAGTCCCAGTGCTGTGCTATGTCCTGTGCCAAAGCCAAGATCAAGAAGCAATCTCAGACCCGTGGTCAAAAGTAGCGAAAGTAAGATAGACAATGGAGAAGAAGTGAACCAGTCTACCACGAAAAGGCAGCAATCTCCAATTCAGCACTCGCCTCTCTTAGATGCTTGCTTACTAGACAATCACTTGTCAGTGGACAGCATGAGTAAAGTGAAGAGCCAAAATAGTATTGTTTCAAGGATCAAAGTTTTTGAATCCCAAGGAACTGATGATACCTCAGGATCATTAAAAAAGCCAGAAATTGCCCCTCGTTCATTCACTCCAAAACCTGCTACTGCAAAGAAGCCAGTAGTTGCTCCAAAGCCAGGGATAAGCAGAATTTCAGGAGACTGGGATGCATGGGCAGAAAGCAAAGCAACACCTTCCAAGGAATTGCAGCCTGAACCCGAAGCAGTTGGAAGCAGTGCTGCAACCAAACCCGAACCGCCAAAGAAGCCAAATCCTGGGCTGGTTAAAAGTAGTAGTAGTGATTTTCTTGACGCAAGGAGTCGATCAGTTGTAGAGAATAGTGATGGACAAAGGAAGTTTCCTGTTCCTGCTCCAAGGCCTCTCCTTCCTAAGAAGTCACATCATGCAGAAAACCCTGCCCTTTCTTTGGCCTCGGTGAAACAAATCGCTGCTCCTCCACGGGCTTCCGCATCTGCCCAAGAAAAAGCGTTCAAGTCTCTGGGGGAGTTGTCACCTTCAGCTGACTCCTCAGTGTCTGCTTTGCAAAATAAACTAAATGTGGAAGGAGATCTGATCAGTTTTGATGATGACGTTTTGCCCCTAAGTCCCGCTTGTGCAGCGAGAGACAGTGTCAGTTCTGAAGCAGCAGCAGGTAAGAAGACATTTTTCTCTAATGTCACTGTGTTTACTTTCTTGCAGGTGTATGATCCTGTGCGAGTTACGTCTGCCTGTCTTGATGGGATTTATGTGTGTATATGAAATTCTTAGTTTGCTGTTCTGTCAAGATCACTATGAAATTACTTGGATTTTGAGACTCGGGAGGTTTCAAGGCTGTATAAATCTCAGAACTTGCCTGCTGGATTTATTACGTGATTACTAAAATAATGATAAAAGGCACGATGTTACACGCTAGGTGTCACCTCCAGAACGTATCACTGTTCCCTCTGGGGAACCTGGGACACCTTATCTCTTGCCATCTCATCTGACTAATTTATTTGAGTGCCTAAAGTTCTATAGTGGAAACCCAGTCATCTAGAGAAGCAGCGATGTTTCTTGCAATTAGGGAAACTTGTGATCAGTTCTGGGATACTCTCTCCATCTCACCACTGCCTCCTTGCTTTCTCTTTCCTGTCTTTGTGTCTTGTATTGTCATGCAACTACGTGCTTTTTACACTACTGCAATTTTTTTCCAATAAGTGAAAATAATTATTTCATATGGACAGACTAATTGCTACGACTACATCCCTTTCATATACCTTGTCTGATTCCATTAAGCACTCGGGGTCCATTTTTTTTAATGCTGTTTTAGGTAGTTTAAGACACAAGTGGGTGTTGAGCTGTTATTAAATTTTATAGCAATAGGTTTTTCCTTTTTAGTATTCAAGTATGTCCTGCTTTACCTTACCGGCCCCCCTGCAACCCAGGGAGAGTCCTGCTTTAAAACAGATGCTGTCATACAAAATGCTTGTTTAAGGGACTGCTATGATTTTTAATGTCTTTTTAAACCTCATTTATCATTGAACAGCTTTCTGAAGAGAGAAGCACTGGGACTGTGTAGTTGTCGCAGTAAATCACAGTTAATTATTGTTAACAAATGCGATTTCTTCACAGTTTGTGGATTATATCATTAGATGAAGTTCTGGTTTGTTATTTTTTATCCTCTCTATTGGTGTAAAAACACCCCAGGCAGATGTAGAAAAACCCTTAAACCCCTAAACTGTTAAGATTGGCATGTATGGAGCTTATGAAAACAGTGAAATAAGGCAATGGAGGATCCTGCAGGAGAGATGAGGGATGAGCTCAACGTGGATACAAGTCCTTTTTTTTCCTGGACTGACAGCTTCCAGGAACCCTAGCAGAAGCTGTAGTAAGCCTGGAGGAGGCAGGAGTAAAGGGTGACTGGAGAGGCGTTTTGTGCCTGTGTCAAGGGAGTGTATGACTGGCAGTGTCTAGCTGGGAACACAGTCATGATCATCGTGTCTGAAGGCTGTAGTGATGGAACAGCCACCCTGCATGTCATGGTTTTAGAAGAAAATGAGAAGTGTAGGGAAGGGATGACTCTTGTTTTCCATGCATTTAGGGTAAAACTTGTAGTTTCAGTCATTTTATTTTGATTAATAGAGGGAAAATGTAACTGTTCTAAGTAGCAAGTGAGAAAAGAGAATGCTAAAAAGGAAAATGATGTTTTGGTTATGTACACTAAAAAATGCCTTTTCCTCAACTTGGAAATGTTAAACAACATTAATTCTTCCATTAAATCAGAGGTTGCGTGATCCCAAACAAAAATCACAAGAAAAAAAACAGCTTTCATGATGAAATGGTAAGAAAGTTATTCTTCATCTTCTGGTTGGTGTCCTAGGTGTTTTTCTTGATTTAATTAAGAAGAAAATACTTTCCATTCCTGTGGTAAACAGAAGAGTGATTCAGCTGACTTACTTGAGTCACCTAGCCATGATTTTATTCACCCAATAAAGTGGCATCTTTGCTGCAATCACTTCTTGCCTACCAAAGAGAAAAGATCTGATGGCATTATCACTTTATTACACTGTAAAATTAGGATTCATTCCAGATTTTTGCAGGCATTTGTGAGCTCAAGATCATATCCTGTACTCTTGATTACTAATGCCCTGCTATGTCTTGACAAAGCATGCCCAAGAAGAACATTGGCTTTCTGAAAAACGAGGCAGTACGAAGCACTAACACTAGCTATTTCTCACGTTCCCAGCGGAACGCCTTAGGATTGGCAAGATGGATCCACAGTAAAATGTTTCGTAAAGGCAGGAAGAGAAGCTCTAATCTTACCCCCTGTTCCCCAGACCTTTGCATTTCTTACATATTTGTCGTTGTCATTACTTAGCAAAATGACAGCACTTTGCTTGTAGTTATGGCAGCCCTAGGAAAGGGAGAAGGCTTTGATGCAGTGGTGTTTGAAACTAAGCACCAACAGCTTGATTGTCAAAGAGCAGTGTTACATCACAGATCACAGCATTCACAAAACCTAATTTTGTTCTGATACAGCACAACCGTGTCTGGTACTCAGACTATTGTAAATAGAAGTGAGCGGATGGATCCCTGCTGCTGCTAACACCTGATGCAAAAGTAAGAAGGTGAAGCATTCAGTTGATGATGGGAAGGGCACAGAAGTTCAAGTGAGCATATGAATGAAGAGGTGAAACAGGCAAAGCAAATTCTGAGTCTCTGCAGCAATTTCAGTGACTGACATAAGCCATCAGCTGGCTCTAACAGAAGGCTTCCATCTCCACAGTAGTGAAAGATATTTGAGTATGATTTGAGTGCTAAGATCAACGCTACTGGCAACAAACCCATTTATAGTTTCACCAGTTTCACTGTCAGTTTTTAATTCGTAGTTTAACTACCCAAGCTAGCAGGGTGATTTTCTTTCAAGTTTACCTCAGGCTATCCCATGGGTTCTATCAGTATTTGACAGCATCTCCAACAGCACAGATGTTAGCAGAGTGAACTTGCCCTTATACCAACATTAATGATCCACTCTGCCAGTTGAAGTCTGCGGAAGCTCTGGAAACTCAGCAGCACTGAGATTCAGAGGTGAATTGTGGCAGAACCTTCCATCCAACTCATGTCTCTGATGCTGGCCAAAGGGAAGTGCCAGGAAGGAGAAATGAGAAGGAGAAATGACAAATCTGTAGAACTGCTCCTTTCATCAGCAGCCAAAATTGCTGTCAGTTTTAAGTGCCATAATTTTGGATTCAAAGGCTAGAGATAATGTTCAAAGCTTTTGTAGCCTAATGAAATCACTCCTGTTCCAGTCAGTCATTTAGAATGTGAAGGAATCCGTCTGAGACTCTAAATCTTGAGGTGCTAATACTTCGATGACAGTTGTGATATTTTGGATCATCACTGGGTATTTTTACCTTTCTCTTATAGCTGATAACAAGGACCTGTGCAGTTCTGAAAGGTTCAGAGTTTAGGTAATCTGTCAGGTGGGCATTCTTCTCACTGATCCATTTTTACAAAGGCTTGGAAATGGAATCCTAGCGCAAGTTGAACTGAGTGTAAATTCCAGGGCTTCAGAAGATCCATGGGTTTACCCATAACTGGTATTAGTTTCTGTATTGAAGCATGCAGTGTGCCTGCTTGCTAAATGTTCTGAGAATACGTGCTTTTGACAAAGAAAATAAGGTAATAGTGTATTTAAAGCATGCACTTAAATTAAAAACTGGCAGTATTCTTGATAGAATGTTTTCATTCCTTTTCATGTGTGGGGAGTTATTTTTCTCTCTCATCTTCTCTCTCTTTAAAAGAGCATATAAAATAGCACTGTTTGCTGTATGCCTGATATAGAATCATAGAATGGTAGGCATTGGAAGGGACCTCTGGAGATCAAGTCCAATCCCCTGCCAGAGCAGGGTCACCCAGGGCAGGCCACACAGGAACAGATCCAGGGGGTTCTTCAATGCCTCCAGAGAAGGAGACTCCCCAGCCTCTCTGGGCAGCCTGTGCCAGGCTCCGTCAACCTCACAGGAAAGTTTTTCCTCAAGTTGAGGTGGAACTTCCTCTGTTACAGTTTGTAACCATTGCCCCTCATCCTATCCCAGGGCACCACTGAAAAGAGCCTGGCCCCTTCTGCTTGACCCCCACCCTGCAGAGATTTGTAAACATTAACAAGATCCCCTCCCAGTCTTCTCTTCTCCAGGCTAAACAGCCCCAGGGCTCTCAGCCTTTCCTCATGAGAGATGTTCCAGTCCCTTCATCATCCTCATAGCCTCTGTTGGACTCTCTCTCATATTTCCCTGTTTCCCTTGAACCGGGGAGCCCAGAACTGGACCCAGTACTCCTGATGTGGTCTCACTAGGGCAGAGTAGAGGGGGAGGAGAACCTCCCTTGACCTGCTGGCCACACTCTTCTTTATGCCCCCCAGGTTACCATTGGCTTTCCTGGGCACAAGGTCCCATTGCTGTCCCATGGAGAACTCACTGTCCACCCGGACACCAAGGTCCTTCTCCATGGAGCTGCTCTCAGCAGGTCTACCCCTGACCTGTACTGGTGCGTGCTGGTGTTCCTCCCTAGGTGTAGGACTCCACACTTGGCCCTGTTGAACTTCATTAGGCTTACCTTTGCCCAGCTCTCCAGCCTGTCCAGATCTTGCTGGATGGCAGCACAGCCTGCTGGTGTACCAGCCGCTCCTGCCAGTTTTGCACCATCAGCAAACTTGTGGAGAGTACACTCCGTCCCTTCATCCAGCTCACTGATGAACGTGTTGAATAGGACTGGACGCAGTACTGACTCCTGAGGAGCACTGCTACCTGCAGGTCACCAGCTGAACTCTGTGCCACTCAGTGATCATGGCCCTCAGCTCTATCGTGGAGCCAGTTTTCAGCCCATCTCGCTGTCTGCTCTTCTAACCCTCTCTCCCTGATCTTATCCACGAGGATGTTATGGGAGACGGTGTGAAAAGCCTTGCTGAAGGCAAGGTAGACAACATCCATGCTGTCCCTCCATCTACCCATTCAGTCATAAATATACCAGAACTCAGTTTAAACCAAATCCTTCGAAAATTAATTCGGAGAGCCCTACTTTACCAGCCAGAGACAGCTCTCTCTTTTGGTATCTTCTTCATATTAGTGGATTTCAATTCTAACAGTGGTATGACTACTGAATTTCCTAATTGTTTTATTTATCTCTACTTCATTGCAGCATAAAAGTTAATTTCTGCCTGTATGGCAAAAAAAAAGCTCCCATCCAAACCAGTGCTGCTCTCCATTTATAGATATTGTTCCTTCTTGTGGCATGAATGATGGAATTTGTGTGACATTGTAGTCAATTCACAAAAACTGCTGCTTGAGTAACTCCAAATTTGTCTGCTGTGGGGATATTGCCCAGCTGCTTGTTTTTAATTGCTTCCTCAGGCAGGAAAAGAAAAGATGATCTGAAACACTTGTAACTGATAGATTAGTCCAGACATATCTTCAAAATACTGCAGCTTTTCTTGGGGCTCTGCTGTGTTACTTCCAATGACTCTTGTGGTTATTTTAAAGTTACCTGTCTCTGTTCCTACTTCACTGCCAGACGTATCATCCTCAGAAAAGAGTGAGCTGTCTCATCCATTTTCACATGCTATTTGGTTTAAACCCCTGATAAAGCCAGATTTCCCTGAAGACATGCTACTGTGAGGTGGAGCAGTGGAGATATGGATCTGTGCTGTGCCCTGTTGGTGTTGCTGCAAGGTTGGCAATCTTCAGCAGAAATGGTAACAAGCATCCATTAACTCTTCAGAGGTTGCAGATGATGGCTTAGTAAACATGAACTGGAGCCTTCAAGGAGCTTGAAAGTTACTCCACTGTTAGCACGGGAGAGGTCTTTATATCTAGTTTCAGGAAACAAATAAGGTTTTGAATCCTAGCTGTATAATAGATGAGAAGCCCTTTAGGTTGTGAAATGCAAATGAATTTGCTTTTGAGTTCCATGTCTATAGATGTTGTTTAGTGGTAACACACAAGTACGTGTTGTTGTTAATAACTGTCTTCTCTGAAGATTAAATCTGTTTCTTTCACAATAACACTTAAAATACAGATATCCTTTGATCATAAAGATTGTCAAAGAACAACAAAATTCCTATTTAAAGGAAGTGTTTATATATATATCTTTTTTTACTTTGCTGAAAACATGTGAGATTCTTGCAAGATGGTTAAACAACGTGATAAATTCCCTTGCTCACATTTTTGTTAAGAGGATTTTGTATGCCCCACTACTTACCATCACCAATCCTCTGCTTTAGGGATTTCCAGCTTGCCTGTTTTGGGGTGCTTGAATCTCTTGCCAATGAACAAGAATTCATTTACCTGACAAGAATGGACAAGGCTGTGTTTTTCAGTCTCCAGGGTAATTCAGGGGTGTGTTGTCACTGCTGATAGCTTGGTTGGTTTTTTTGTCACCCACCGTACTTGCAAATATCCTCTGGCATCCAGTTTTTGAAGTTAGACCAGGTTATGCAACCTATTTCTAACAACACTACTCTGTGGCTGACCTGGTCTGGGCAGGAGGTTGGATTAGAGACCTTCTGAAGGCTTGAACTATCTGAACAATCCTAACCATAGTTCAAGTAGTAAAATAGATTAACGATGTAGGAATAGCCTTCAAACTCTCACATAATAGCTCGTGCTGATATAAGCAGTCCTTCTGTGTCAAAGGTGGTGTAGTTACTATCACCTTTATTATGGACAAGCTAGCAATCAACCGAATGGTTGTGCTTTGAGATAGACCCAGATAGTAAGTGTGGGCATTCCCTCAGTTTGAGAGAAGTGCTGAAAGCTCAGGAAAAAGTCCCATTTTTATCCGTCTCTGTGTATGTTGTAGCACTGTAGTTTTCCACCCCATAAATGTTTGTATTGCCATCAAGTGTTACAACAGCCCAAGAAATTTTTCTTTTCTAGTAGATTTGATTTTATCTGCACTTCAATTTCTAACACTCTGGATGAGATTTTTCATTTCTCAGTTAAGGACATCTTGCATTTTCAACAACTATATTTGGATTGAATCTTCTGTTGCATGTCTGCTTCCTATACTTCCCTGGGAATATCAAATTCTACATAATTCTTTGGTTTTGTGCCCTTTTGTCATACTGATGGCTAGCCTCCTTCTGCAGACTCCACATGTATCCTGTAAACATCGTTCATTCTTTTGACTGGACTCGTTGCTCAAAAATAGCGATCGCTGGTCTTGAATTGCCTTGATTTTTGTGGTGCTCCATCAGATGTCAGCAGCGAACAGGGAGCAATGCCTAAAACCTGGGTCACTAGCTGACTACGTTTGCTCTGCTCTGAGCAGCAGTAAATGTTGTTGGATAAGTTCTTCCTGTCTTGCAGTTGTCTTTGCACAACTCTTTTTAGGAATTCTTGTTGACGTGTGGGAATTTTGAAGGCTCTGTTTTGGGATATGATTGTGAGCAGGTCATGGCAATTTTCCACACAGAGGTAGCTGCAAATTGCCTATTTTTAGAAAGGTGCTATAGTCCCTCTGATTCGCTCTGGATCAGAAATAACGTTTCAGAGCATAGTGAACTGTTAGTTTTGGTGATGAAAAATACTAGGGGAATCTGAGATTGGAGAAATGACTGATGCTGGAATTTAGGTGGATGCCTGCCTAGTTGTAAAAAGGTTGAAATTTAGGATGTCTGCGTGAACATCAGACTTTTGTCTGTAGCATTTCACAGAGGTTTTTTGAGCATGAACCCCATTTCTCTTTGGGATGTTATCTGTCAGGTTTCCATTGAATCTCCAGCTATGTCACCAGGAGGGGCCTGTTGTTTAAAATCTTGCCCCAGGTATGGGTTGGGTATGCTTCCACAAACACCAGAGTGGTTTCAGGGGGGTAGGCTTTAATAAACCATTTGTTGATGAGGTTTGGCTCTATCCTCTGTTCCTGGAAGACCCCGATAACAATACTGTTCTGTGTGAAGAGCACGTGTGGGGGCTTTACCTTTTAACACCTGATTTAAGGTGGGTTTTTTTAATTAAACGTTGAAAGTAGACACAGTTCTATACTTCTGTAGTGGCAAGTGTTGTAACGTCGGCATCCACACCTTTCATACTGCATTACTCTCATGTGTACTAAGAATACTTCTTGCAAGACTGAGCTTTTTCCCAGCAGATATTGCTATTCAGTGCTCTTCGCTTTCCACATCTGATTTGTTTGGAGATTCCCATTATTGCTGCTGAGATATCTGTTACCATCTTACTACCGCTTACTTAAAGACTACCGATAAATATTTCAGTAGCCATCTGTCCTGCTTAAATGGGCAAAACCTGGCGTTTGTTCCTAATTTTTTCATTGGAAACAAGGATGGTAAATGGGGGGAGAAACAGCTGTGCTTCCTAGACTGGTAAGAGAAAGAGAGGATGCATCATGTATTTGAACACACAGCTTTCGTTTGTCTTTCTTGCAAATAAGCCCAGTACTGTATGTTCTCCCCTTTGCAAGAGAAGCTGCAGAAAAGGGAGACGAAGGAAGACACGGGCTTTAAGCATCGCTGTAAAAGTTTGATTAAAAAAAAATAATTGATAGAAGCTTATTGATATGTGTTATGAAAAATGCCTTGCAGATTAATTTCCTTGAGCTGAGAATCTTTAAATAAGTATATTAACAATTCTGTTTTCACACCTCCATGAATTATGCTCAGACTATGCCCAATTGTTGTTAAACAACATAAAAATTTGATATGTTGTCAGTCCCATTGCACAAAGCAGCACGGTCGTTTACTTAGCCAATTTCTGCTGCAAATGCAACGCTGGGGAATGGAGTAACACAAACAAGGTAATGAGTTTTAAACTAATTATGAGGTGACAACAGTATAATTGAACATAAGATAATGAGTGGAAAACTGAGGTTCATCAAATGGTTTTGTCAGCCTTAGAAATTACTTTTCTCAGCCTTAAAAATTGCTTCTCAGATTTATTGATTTAGAGAACTCTGCCAATTGTTGAATGGTCGGGAAAAACATTTCTACTCTTTGCAATGATTAACAGCTGACAAGCAGAACTGTTGTGTGATTTTAAATATCCCATAAATTTACAGGGATCTGTGTTTATCTGGGGAGTTTAGAGCTTTTCCACTTGTTCTCACAATGTCTCTGTTTTTATAAGATGGAGACTTTGGAAAGTCGTTCCCTCGTTGTTTGTGCAGAACTTCCTTAACCTCTGCAGAACCTTACCTTGAGAGGTGCTCCATGTGCCAGCGTGTTCCCTAGGGTCCTGCTGTGTCAAGGGTGCCGTGACTTAGCCCTGCTGACCCTGCCTTTGCTCACCCCGTGCCCCAGCTTCCCAACAGACCAGTGCAGCTTTGTGGCCGCACTGCTCTTCTGCCTCACCAGGGTCACTCCTCAAATCTGTTGTAGACTTGCCAGATAACTGAAAAAGAGAAGAAAACCAACTTCTGGTTTTCCTTTTTCAGCTGCACTAATGTCACTCTGAACACCAGCATAAGAGTTAAGATTAGATAAAGCTTTTTTTAATGCAATTCAAATGTTAGCATTGAAGCTTGCAGACATAGCTGTAAGGGAATAAAAGAAAAAAACCTGCAGACTTGCTCTGAGAGTGGCATTTTTCTTTCTTGTAATGACCACACTGCCAGAATTCTTGCAGCCCTCATGTGGTCTGTGTTTTCAAGTCTTCTAGAAAAACCTTTGCTCTGATGCAGCTTTCACTGAAGATGAAAATCTTTTACTGACTGGTGCTAATCTGTAATTTAAACAAGATGTTTTACCCTTGCCTTCTAAAACATTGTGCGTTGCTGGTGCCTAGTTTCTGGATGCTCTGGTGTCTTTGGACACAATGTGATGGATACATTTTCTGTCTAGATGGGAACAGAGCCTGTTTTTAACTGTAGCCTGTATACTTTCAGTTGTAGACAAATTGTTGACCTGTCACAATCCTTTCTACCCCAAGTGGAAGCTTGAAGCTATTGTACAAAAGCAGCTTGACAGAAGGCTTTGATGCGCTTTGATTCATCATTAAAATGTGGCGTGAAGGTACCCAGGCAGATTTTTGGGAAGCCTGTAGGCAGGAAGATGCCTTCCCTTTGAGAAGGACCGTGGCACAACCCCCCGTGGCACACCTGTACGTGACGGAGATGCCTGTGAAGAGCGCCTAAAGCAAGGGGCTGGTGAAGAGGGGCGAGTGTGCAGGGGCCCTGTGGCATGTTGTCCCTGCTGATGCTACAGCTGAGTGCTGGCAGTGGGAGCTGGGAGACAGAGCAAAGGCTGGGGGAACTGTCACTGCCAAATTGCGTGCATAGAGGAGGGCTATGGCTGGGTATTACACAGTGAAATTACTTTGGGACTATTTTTGGTTCAAAAAAACCCAAACAACAGTGCTTGATGTATTTGGTCATCTTCTACTCTCTCTAAAAATGCCTGGGCTTTTTTAGTTAAAATGCTGGAAGGTTTGTAATGAGGTTGTTAATAAATAAATACCATATTTCTGGGGGTTTCTTAAATCTTATGTATATTCCCAGACACAGATTTCTAGGGTCTTGCTTTTGATAGCATAACTGCATTGTGTTCTACTACACAAAATTATCTGTAAGAGACCATTACTACATATTATATAAATGTTTTTAATCATTTTTTATAAGATTTTAAGATAAAATTTTATCAAATACAGGGTTTCCAACTCTGTCAGAAAGTGTCATGGTAGCTTTGGGAAAGGGTTTTTTTTATAAAAAGCCCTGAAGAATTTGAAGAGATGCCCAGGATACTTCCTCTCTGGGACTCGGACTCCCCATAAATAACATTTCCTTGAGCTCCACATCTGAAAAAGCCATTAGAGGAGACCTTTTGATCAAACTCAGTTGTTGGGGCTATGAGTATGAAGATTTATTGTCTGGAGTGCTTCTGCCATTGCTACTTTACACAGTTACAATAGCATCAAGCGTTGCCACTTCACTGTAGTTTTTGGTAATGTCAGAGGAAAAGGTAGCAGTTGTTAATGGAGAAGAGGTATAAATGAATTTACTCTTTCACATGCAGGTGTACTTGAGAAAGAATCCATTGATTTGGATTTTATTTATGTACAAGTATCTTCACAGCTGCCTTCTATGTGCGCGTATGTTCCCATACCTATTAAGAAGAGACCACTGCTTAAGTTTATGAAGCATAGAAAACATTGCTCCTGTCTTACTGATGGAATGATTGGAAGGTGTTGTAGAGGAATGAGTGTTAAAGGCAGGGGCAGAGCTCAGGTATGACTCCCAGTCCTTGGCCTGAACCAGTTTCCCCCATGGCACCAGGTTTATGATGAACAACATGATGCAGAATCTTCCGGGGAATTAGTTGTTCTACAGCAAAGACATTTTGTAAGCAGTATTATTTAAATGCTTTGCATTGTTTTCTTTTATTTCTGTAGGCATTTTATCTGCTGCGGTGCTGATTGTTTAGCTTTGGCAAGATTTTATTGATTAATTTCTTTTTTTAGGGAATGTGTTCACAGCTACATCTGCATATTAGAGCAACTGCTTTGAAAATGTTTCCCTAGAGCCATTCTGATTTTAGGTCCCTATTACCAAGCAATGCAGTTCCTCTTGTTCAGTGGCTTATATAATCCCAGAAGGCATCTGGAGCATGTTGATGTTAAGTCAACTATGAATGCAGATGTACAGAAAAGACATGTTATTTACAAAGAGCTGAGTACACTATTTGCATCAGCCTGATTTATTTATATTTTTAATGATTTTCTTGGGTGTGGAATATGAATGTCTTTAATAATGAAAGCAATACTCAGTGAGGTTTCTGTTCAACGCGTAAATATTAAATATCTTGGTGGGTTTGGTTTGTTTTTTTTGCCTTTCAGATCCATTTCAGTTCCTCATCAAAAGTGAACCTGCAAAGGAACAGACAGGTCAACCAGCTTTAGCCCGGAAACCCACTGTCATCCGAATCCCAGCTAAACCTGGGAAATGTAAGTTCTTCTCCCAAACTGTACGAGAAATCTCTGTCAGAAAGTTGTTTTCACTGGGACTTACTACTTACTAATTGAGCTGCTGTTTACTAGCTGTATTAGCTGCCAAAGGAATCCTATGGTACACTTTGACAAGGCAGGGAAGCCAACCTAAGGGTGATGGTAGGAGGGGAAAAACAGCTGGGAGTCACGTTCCTCTGCTCCTGACTCACAGCTACCTCCTCTGGCTCCCTCCCTTGTACTAAGTTTGCTGTCCTTCAAGCCTTCTGGAGCTAATGTGTATCAGAGGTGAAACAGTGCCTGGGGGAGGACCTAAAGGTTGGCAGGGAAGAGCTGGAGGAGACCCTTTCAGGAGAAGCAAACTTGTTTCATCAGCTAAACCATATTGCTGAGCTGTACCTTGGGTTAAATTGACTGCTGACATCAGCTGAGGAGATTTTAATGCTGCTCTCAAGCTTCCTGGGAACAGAACCCCTACTTGTCAAAGTAACAAACCTTGTATTAAACTTTGTTTCAAACACAGCTTAATTGGGATGTAAGTGTAGTGTTCACAGCTTACATCAGTAAGGTCCCTTGACCCTTGCTAGGTTTGAAATCTGGGGCCATTTAAACAATAGTGTTTTCGTAGCAGTTGAGGGAATTAAAAAGGCGTGCAAGAACTTGGATGCAAAAACCTGATACCTTCAATTTTGTGTCAAGGTCTTGACCACAGTTTTCTGGCAGTTACCACATCCCTAATGCCTTCCACCTCTAATCCCTCACAGCTTTACAAATGCCACTGACAGCATCGCGGACTGGAAACTTCTCAGAGAGCCACGAGGTTTCTTTGTGTTGATCTTTGTACGCTGGAGTACATGCTTGTTTCTGTTTAGTGTTGCTTTATCCTCAAAGCTTAGGGAGAATTGTTGCAAGATAGCTCTTAAAAACTCCTATTTTAATATCACATCTTACTACACTGGGTAGGTGTAAAGCCGACTTGTAGCAACTAGATGTCCAGGTGGCTTTCCTTCCAAGACTTTCTCTTGTTATTTTCTGGATTCCTTTCCCCTCCCCACCACTGCAGTTCTAAAATACCAGGTTTTCTTTTCCTCTGCATATGTGAGAAATGCAGTGGAAATTATTAAACAAGCAGAGAAGACTAAAGATAAAGCTGTGAGAAAAAGTCTTTCTGTTAATACCTGATCATAAATACCAAGGTTTTTTCAGTTGGAAGAATACATTTACAAACTACTGTAAAGCACCCAAGACAATTCTTCTCTACAAAGGAAACTGTAATTTCCATTGGAAACAAAAAACAAAACAAAAACCGACCCCATCCTGCCAATTTTTTATTTTTATTTTTATTTTTTCCTCCTGAGCTGGAGTCTCTTTTATACTTGTAGGTAAGTGGTCCCTTGCTGCTCTCTAGTGGTAACTGAACTTTTCACAGGAGACTGCCAGTCATGCTGTACTTGGCTACAGTTGTCACAGGGGTGTGAAGGACTGCTTTGTAGGAGGCTGTGGCTGGAAGATTTACGGGATGTGGAAGAACAAAAGCAGGTTCCAAGAAAGCAGAGTAGCTTTTTGTCAGATACGAGCTGCTGCAGAAATGTAAACAGTTAAAACTTTAAAAAAAAATGAAGAAAATACAACTGGCCCAAGGTATAATAACATGGATGTAGTGGGATTAACCTTGTAAGAGGGCCACGTAATCTCAGTACAAGGGGCCTTTCACCATCATGGGTGTGGAGGGAGATGAATTCTGTCAGGAGCCAGCACAAATGAAAAAGAAAAATCCCAATAAACAACCCCCCACCCCCAGCATTACCAAAAAAAGACAGAGCTGGTTGCTTAAAAAGTTGAACTCCAGTAAAGCACTCATTTAGCATTAGCATTTTTGTAGAGATGTGATTAGAAAGGAAGCATTAAACTTCCACTTCAGTTGTTACACTTAGAAATCACTGAAAATAACACCTGCCTTCTGGTTCTTGGGGGAGGGTGGTTCTTCCTTTATTTCCTTGAATTTCGGTCTTATGAAGAGTAAGTGTGAGGAAATTAGGACATCTGGGTATATATTGAGATTTGAAGTGGTGTGAATAAATAAATCTCTTGTGCTTTTTATATACCAGTAAGGTATGATAAGAGAAGATCTCTTCTGCAATTACTGTCGGGTATTGCTTTTACTTTTCATCCATCAGCCTAGCTTAGAAGTGTGATGAACTTCAGTATTTTTTTTCCCCAGTGCTTGCTTACTGCCAGCATGGTAACCATGACCCTCTCCTAAGAGTAAGGGATTTATCCTTGAACTGATCCATTTGTAGACGTCAGACCAGTGGTTTAGATCGTAGTAACTCAACTGATGTGTTTAAAACAAACCACGCTTCTCCTTCCTATGTTTTGTTTCTTTGTTGAGTGTACTTTTCATGAGCAACCAAAAGTTTTCATTTGGATAAAATCTTCCTCTTTTTTGTCATCATAAAAGTCCAGGCTGTCTACACATGTTTTTACATAACTCCGCGACTGCCTGGAAGTCAGAAGAGCTTAAGTGTCTTGAAGTCCTCTGTATGAGATTAATTTTCTTAGTATAGAAATGTGTTGTAAAATAGATGGCAAGCTTCCGGTATATAAAGACAAAATAGTTGGTAAATAAACTGGCAAAATCTGTCCAAGTGCTTCCCAGGTTTCAATGGCAGAGATGTTGAAAGCAAACATCGTTTAATTAGCAGGGTTTTGTGCTCTTTGTCAAGACTGAGAACATCATGACTCTTCCCTACTAAGAGCTGTACTGTCTCCTTTTTCACATCCTGCATTTGCTTAGCTCCTTAAAGACTACCAGGGAGCTTCCATCTCTGTTTTCTTCCTGTCACCCTGAATTTTGTAGCAGGCAACAGTTTCTTTTCTTGCCTTTACCTTTCTGGAGATTCTTCCATCCAAGTCTCCTGATCTTTCAGGGTTACTTGAAATAACCCTCAGCTGTTTTCCAGCCTGAAGGATATTCCAGGAGCTGACAGCTGAAAAAAAGTGAGCCAGTTTAGAAATGTGACTGAGAGATGGTGATGGTGTTTCAGGGTATCCAGTAATGAGCCTGACATTCCCAGGGGTAGAAACTCCTCTACTCATCTAATATTATATCAACAAGTATTGCAGCTGAAACCCTAGAGTAAATAACTTGCTGGTGTCCTGAGAGTCAAGTGAAGATCTGTTATGTGGGGTGGGAAGTACTCCTGAAGTTAACCTCAGAGTTGCAATGTTCCCTTCATGTCCCTTGTCTTTTCACTAGTCTTTTAGTGGTCTGCCCATTGGATGCTCTGGCTTTGAGGAAGTAAGCTGCATTCACAAAAAACGCCCCAAACCAAGGAGGATTCCTTTACCTACTGTTGGTCCATGTTAAGAAACTATTAACTAGGCTTTCACTTGGGAACTTTCTCTTTTTTTTTTACAGCTTTAAATGAAATCCTCCATAGCCCTCCACCCCTGCCTGCTGAAAAGCCTATTGGGAACACCTCTGATATCACAGTGGGAAAACCTAACAATGGGGACCTAGTAAAAAAAGTGGTAAGTTAGAGCTGTTTTCCTGTGTTACAACTCCGTCTGCCTTGGTTAACAGATCTCTTGTGACTCTCAAGCATTTGTAAAGTAAATTATTTGAAGGATGAAAAGGACTACTCAAAAATATAAGGTGGTATTTTTCTTTTGATTGTGTTCTCTAATTAGGTAATTTAGGCTGCTGTTAGTTCTGAAAAGCACTTTGTTGATTTTACTAAACTATGATCACATCCACCTTCAATTTTCTATATTTAGCAGCTGGGATCAGGATATTCTCCAATTTAGTTTCAAAAGCACTGCAAAGTGATTCAAAGTCCAGTGAGATTTATGTAGTGAAGTATCATCAAAGTTCTGTAGAATGTATTTTTTTACCTTTATGCACACACTAGCTCTCAGTGTCTGTGCTAATTTCCAGGCAGAGAAGACGTTTCTGTAGATGAAGGAAACTTGATTTCTTCAGCTGTTTCTGTCTAGTTCTTTTCTACTGGTCCTATCAGAACTTAAGTAGAACTGTTTCTGAAAGTGAAGCTCTGCTCCTGAGCACTTAGTAATGGTAGACAATGTAGCTGTGTATCCTATATACCTTTTGACACAGATTTACACAAGGGAATTAAAATAAACTAGAGCGTGACAGTAGAACTCCAAATACCGTGTGCTGTGATGGCAAAATGGCTGAGAATCTTGTGGAAACCACAGGCAGTAAAAAGATCAAATCGAATCATAAGCCCTCTCTAGATGGACAGCTGCCTACAGACTTCTTTGTGGCCACCTCTGTGAATAGGGTGAAGGAGTTTTAAAATGTCACGACTGAAGAGACTATTCATAGAGGTTCCATCTTTGCTGGATAATGTTAAAAAAAAACTATTTCCCATGCAAGATGTTAAGTAACATTTTATACAACTCAACCTCAAAACTTCTACAGTGTCATCCAGGTTATTGTGACAGGCATGTGTAAGCTTCAGAGGATTGATTTATTTATTAAGAAAAAGAATGCATCAAATCTACTGAAACATTTAAATCTTATCTTTGGAGAGGTAAGAACTTCTGTGCTTCTGAAGCTCGTATTCTTTATCAGTGAAGTGATTAACCAGCAACAGTAACAGTTTTTGACCATAAGCAGCAGTTGGCACAGATATCTTCCTTTTCACACAGAAGAGGAAAATTTTTGGTATGAGGATAACAACGCCATCTGAAAGTGGCAGGTTGTTTTCTTTCTAATCAGGATCATTTAATCAAGAACATTAATCTATGGTCTTAATCGAGGGTCAACATTTTGTCACAAAATATCTCTAAGTATTTTCTAGGTGGGAAAAATCACGGAAATTGTTTACTGGTTTCAAGCCCATGTGTCCCTAGTTAAGTAAACAAGACTGTTCAGACCTATTTCAGATTACTGGTTCAAAAAAGGACACTTTTGAACCCAGACACAGCACTCTGATTCTCCACACTGTTCCACAAGCAGCTGTGCTTGTTCAGTGGAGCTGGCAGTACTTCCTGGCACTGGCATGGGAATGAACAGTGGGAGGCAGAAAGGATGGTCACTTGTTACTTCAGTACTGTGGTCCAAGCCCTTCAGACATGGCACATGTTACTCTCTCTGCAGACTCTGCTACAGGGTAGTCATCTCTGGCAGAGTCAGCTGGGAAGAGTGATGCCTTAACCTGCAAGATTCACCAGAGTTTATCTGTTAGACCTCTAGGAAACATAGGTCCATGCCTTCTTTAACGAGAGTTAATGTTCTTTGCAAGAGACACTGTTCTCCCTGTGTTGCATCAACGTCATGTTTTCAGCTTTAAGCCTGTTCAAAGTGTTTCCTCTACCAAAGTTACATCAAAATTGTTAATGTAACTGCAGCAATTGGAATGGTATGGACAATACAATTTTACGTTTCTATGAGTCTTCTGAATTTGACTCTTAAGCTCTGATTTCCTTGTAGTAGGAAAAGACAGCTGGATCATACCTATGCATAATTTAAGCTGTGATTCAGCCAGTTGATTTACATCTCCCTCTGTGTCCAACAAGACTCTAAAATGCTAGAACACACCATAATAATTTATTTCTTTATTTATACATAATTTATTCCCAGAAAATGTTGTTTTCTGTATGATGTAATTTAATACAAGAAATCTATATTTAAGCAAGATCACTTTTGTTTCCTGGGCTTAAAGAAATGGCTTTTATCTTTTGAATCTTTGCAGGAGTTTGATCATTCAGAACAGAGTGGAGTGCCTCAGCTAGAACCTCTACTGCCCCCAAGGTAAGGGCAATTTTCCAGAGACTCACTGAAAAGCTGTGTTTCTGAGTTAATTTGCCTAGTTAGTCTCAATGTAGACACCACCAACTCTAGTCCTAACTCAGTAGGCTTGGGGCAGTAGTATGCTCACTAAGAAATAGGCAGGACCGAGTTGCTAGCTGATTAATACTTGTTTGTACATTATCGGTATGAGCAGGGAGATTACAGGGGGACAGCTGTTTGGCTCTTCAGCTAATGTACAGTGGCTGCTGACAGTCATTCCTTTCTGCAGCTTTAACCTTTTCACCCACAGCTGAACGTAGAACATCCTTTTCTGCATGTTGCTGACCTTTTGATCAACAGCACTTGCACTTGTGGCTGTCTTTGAGTGTTGAAGGAATGGAGGTGGCAGATGCTGCCGCCCTGAAAAGGGCCTATGCTGGGCCAGCACCTTCCCAGAAGCCCTGGCTAGTTTGGACTGTTTGCTTCAGACCTAAAATGCCCGTGAAGGCGCAGAGTCAGTGATAACCTTGGTTCTTTTATTCTCTTGAACCAACAAGAAGGCAGGCCTGCAGAGGCCAATTAGCCGGACCAGTGTTAAACTCAGGTCCACTAAATGCCAGAGAGAAGTGGAGGGAGATGAGGCATTGGCTAGCTAGCCCACTCTGGCTGTCGCAGCATCTGCACTTGGAATCTGGGGGTTTAAACACAAGAGTTTGCCCTGTTGTGTCAGGACAAGAGAATCTTCCAGTTATTAAACTTATTCTACCAATCATAATCTGTATTCGTTAGCAGAAAGGAATGTGGCTGCACCCACAGGGAAACACCCCAGTGTTGCCCCTCGGGCTTCTTACTTTCTCCAGTTCCAGCATTCCTGATTCTTTGGAAGGTCTCTGGAACTGCACTAAACATTTTATGTCCTTCCAGTCTTCTGCTCCAATGGCTTTTGTTGTGTTGGTTTTTGGGTAGATTGGTTTTGGCTGGTTGGTTTGGTTGGGTTTTTAAAGTAAGCAGCAATAACTGTCTGAATGGCTTGTTAGGGTTTTCTTGGTTACTTGAGGTGCCTTACAAATGTACGGGTTGGTTTGTCAATGAACTTAATGCAGCTGAGCCCAGGATTTCCCCTTTTGTTAATATTACAAATACTTAGTTTAGGATGAGGCCAAGGAAGGGGAATGCTGGAAAGTGAACAGAATTGGAAATATGTTTTGAAAATTAAAAAATAATCCATACTCAAAGTATAACAGAGAATTCTTATCAGGAGCATGAGTAGAGCACTAATATCTTAGGCGGTGGATGACACAAAATACGTCAGAAGGATACTCCAAAGATCCACTAATGCATACTTCTTGTGATTGATAATTTTTACAGACCCTTGAGGAATTTACACGAGCAAATAGTTATGCCAAATTACAGTATATAAAAAAGACAGTTGTAGCAGAAACACGCAACAACCAGCCAAGATTTCCCAATAACAATCAAACAGTTTTGGGGATAGTGGTAGTGCCGGGGTTCTTAATAACAGGAAGTCAGAGTTTTGTGTAAATAATGCTTATTTATAACAGAGGCAATTTTTAATCAGTGAATTATTGATTTGGGCACACTCTTTGATTGTAAAAAATGTGTACTCATATGTACTGTATAGGCAGCTTTATTTTATCAATGCTTAGTAAGAGGGATTATTAATATTTTTTTAATTGTTTTTTCTTTAATGACCACTGTAACTTACTAGTCTCTGAGTTTGGTTTCTAAACTGCTGATGCCCTAATGAGAGTGTGGTACCTCCAGCACTGCCAGAAAACTGGAGAAATTTCACTGGTGTTTTCTGTCTGCACTAGACACCCATTGCATAAACAGATAAATTCTGCTGTGATGCCATTGTGCAAAGTGGTGTCACACGTCTTGAGTTTCAGCAGAGGCCCAAAAGTCACTGCAGGTAAGTGACAGCCCAGGGAATGAGCTAGGCTGATTCCCAAGGACCAGCTGGATCAGTAGAGCTTGTCAGAGGCTTCACTAAAGCTCTCCACTAGAAGAACTTCATCCTCAGGCAGCTTCAGACAAAGCTCTTCCTTAAGGTGGATTGCTGAAAGAAATCCTGCTTATGTAGTGGGCTCCCAAGAAAGCTGGCAGGCTGTTGATTAGCAAAAGTGGTGAGCAGACAAGGAAACAGGTAGTCAAAGGATCTGTCTGAGGACTTGATCATCCACCCCGTATCTGAAGAGCTCATGTATTCTCAGAGCTTCAGATGCTACACACTCTGCAGCCCAAGCTGTGAAGAGTCATGTGTCCTCATTGCCTACTCTATAGCTAAAGCCGTTGTGGAGGATGAGGTGTCAAGAGTACTAATATGCATATTTCTCTGATGGTTTGCCCAATTTTTAGGCCTGTGGATGGAAAAATTATACCTGCTCGACCTCCCCCACCTAAAGGTGTTCCTGGAAGGCCACCTCCACCAAAACTCTCTGCAGCCAAGACCTCCTCCCAGAAGGATGCTCTATCACGATCTACTTCAGATGTAGCTCCTGATAAAAAACCCAGCAAGTTCAAACTGGGACCCAAGAGAGCAAAAAGTCAAGTCTTTAAAAATCCAGATCCAGCATTACCTCCTAGACCTAAACCAGGTCATCCTCTCTACAATAAATACGTGGTGAGAGTTCAGATATTCTGTCGGAGACTGTTGTTTACAAAACAGGGCCGATTAAAATAGTAGTGAAAAGGGTAGTAAAGTAGGTTACTAGCATGTGGCTTTCACCGTGCATCTATCAGCATAATCTGCCTTAGAAAATACTAATAGATAAATAGTAATAAATACTGTAACACAGTACTGGAGAAAGCAATAGACATGCACGAAGTATCACTGTGTGCGTGCATTTTTCTGTATATATGTAACTTAGATATTTTTCTTTAATGCATAGCTTTTGGTTCTTTTTACAGCCACCACTTCTGAATTCTATTACAACACATAAAATGATGCTAAATACTAGTGTTTGTATACTGGTTTTCTGTGTATATGTCAAAATGCCTAAGAAAATTGGGGGAATAGTAGAAGCTAAGAAGTAGTTTACCTTGGTTAATCAAGCTTTCAAAGAGTGAGGAAAGGAACACCACTTATCTTACATTTTCATCCTATTGATGCCATCCCTTTCATTATAAAAATGTTTCTGTTTGGTACTGCATGTGTTGTTAGGGAATATTAAACATAGATAGATCAACATCACAGAGAAAAAGAAGAGAGTCATTCCCCAGGTACTTGAAACTGGTCAGTGATCAGAGCTGGTGACTTCTTGAACCAGGGCTGTTGTCAAAAAAAGCACCCACACAACAGTAGCATGGGCAACATCAACAGTCAGCGTGAAGTGGAAGCCTTCTGTTGCCACCTTTTTGATTTTCACACTTAGTTAGATTCTTGGTGGAGCAGAGGAGCAAGAAAGAGAGAGAAAGATGTATCTGAGTTGGTAGTAGGAGCAGCTTTGAGATAAGGGAAGTATGCTGCTTCCTCTCTGGTGTAGCCACATCTATTTACACAAGAAACGTGTGACATATTTTTGTAGATGAGCTTTTTTTCAGTAGCAGATCACTAGTAATTTCCTGCCTTCGGGTGTTACTGTCAATGAAGTTTTCCTCCCAGGTTGTTCTTCCATGACAAATGAGTACATTTCTCTGTTAGTGTGTTGCTGAGTGTCATGTACTGTATGGTATGGAACCTGTTAGGTGGCCAAGACACTTTTAAAGCAGATGTCAACATCTGGGTTTCCCAAAGTGGCAGTTCATATCACCAGCAGTCTGTTCTGAATGCTTGCCAGAGGACCTTGTCCTCTTCCACTGGACTCCTACATTAGTTACCTGTAGTAGGTGGTCTGAATAGTTCCATTGTCTGATCATATTCAGTTGCAGTAGGAATTCCAGGTGCTTAGGTGCCAAAAAACCATCTCCATTTGTACCTCTGTTTCTGTTCAAGATACCTGTGCCTCATGGAGCTGCCAAGGAAGACTGTTTTCCCAGGAACACTGGAGAACTGTCCTGTAAGGTAAGGCAGTTTTTTCTGCTGATAAAAATTTAATGAGCAGGGCTCATCTTGCATTGAAGTACAGAGTGCTTTAGGCTTTAAAGGTTTCACTAAGAAATGCAATAATCCTGGTGTTTCTTGAATAAAAAATAAATCAACCACCCAAACAAATGTCAGTAACAGTGATTTGCACAAGCTGACAGCACAAGGAGATTCTGCTTATGAGGCAGAGTACCAGTAAGTACGTGAAGTGCCAGAAGTGAGGGGAAACTGGTGAAGTTCCTCTGTCTCACAGGAAGATTATCACTCCCTTGGCTGAGTAGCTGAAAAGTGGGCAAAAGATAAGCAGGTAGTTTGATGAAGTGCTCTACATGATACATCAGTGATTCGGCTTTGACATCTGGACTTCAATTTTCCTCTCTCTGCTTCTACAGAACCTAGACTGGTTTTAGGGCATAACCGATTAATATTAAATAGATAGTTTAAATTATAGCTGTGAGCTGCTTTTGTGATTGTTATCAGAAAACTACACGGCTGAAGGAGATTCCTCTGCAATGTGTTGTTATCTGTTGTAATTTATATTATTCCGGCCTCGTCTCTGTCCGTGTTGGGCATTTTTGGTTGGGTTGGGGGTGACTTAGAATGTAATTCATGCAGAGTGATTGTCACCAGCACAGTCTAAAAATTCCTAGTGGATGGGATAGAGAAGGTGGCTCAGCATTTTGAATGTAACTTCCATTTATAAAGATGCCACAACAAAATTGTCATTTCCCCTCAGCAGTATCTTCCTGTAAGGAGAAGCCAAGTGGCTCGCTTGCCGCTCTGAAAAGCTTGGCAGCCAGCAGCTGTACTGCTGAGCAAGGAAGAGTACCTGGCAGCACACAATACCAAGCAGCAGTGCAAAATTTGGCCACAGCTCTTGCAATGAGTTGCTATCGATGCTCCAGATTTCTGGCCTGCAGAGATACATTAGGCTTTGTCCCTGCTGGGAAAAGTTACGTGCATTCCCTTCCATCTACTGGCTCAAAAGCAGATTTTGGAGAAGTGCATTCTGGTTTATACTGCTGGAAGACATACAGAATTCAGACCCATAGCTGTGTGACCAGTACTAACTGGTGCCTCCCAAGGTGATTCTTTGATATCAGAACAACAACCTGTCCAAAGTCAGAAAATTACTTTCACAGTCCAGTCCGTAACAGCCAATCTCTGTCAGTATCTTCTATGTTTGATAAACAACTCGGATTTATTTGTTGTTGTCAGGATTCAAACCACCCTCCAAAAGTTTCTGACACGAGTGCACCTCATGCCGTGGTCCTACATGATTTTCCTGCTGGTAAGTAAATGTAAATATTCTGGAAGCTTGTGTTACTCCAAGACTTTCAAATGGGAATTTTCATAGGAATTAGAGCTTAAAAATGACGAGGAAGCCCAGCCTGCAAGGTCTGCATGTAGAGTTGTTCAAATCCATGGGTTTAGCTGTAGTTGGTTCTTTTGATGGCTTCTACTTGATAAGCCAGTTAAAGCTAACTGGTATATCAAGTATAATTTGAAAACTCTCTCTGGTTTTGTCTGTGGTATTAAGAAGGATTTCCTTAATGAAAATTAGCAAGTGTGACAACTACCATTAACTGATCTGCTGCTGTCTTACAGAGCATGCTGATGACTTGGACCTTCATTCTGGAGACACCGTTTGTCTTCTGGAGAAAATTGATCCCGAGTGGTACAGAGGAAAATGCGGGAATCGCACGGGGATATTTCCTGCCAGCTTTGTTAAAGTAGTTGTAAGTAGGCTTTCTATACATTGCTATATAAGATACTGTTGCATTCGTTTTCTGGTTCTGTTTTACTGCAGCTCCTGTGTTTTTAACTCCAGTCTCTATTTAGACACTTGTCCCTCTGGCAGCACAGATTTACCAACTTGTTTGTATGGCATTAGAAAGATGCTTGTTTTGGCACAGCCAGCTTGTATTATGGGGATTATTTTGATGTTAATTTGAAGCCAACTGAGAAAATCATGGCCCTTACCACATTTGCTTTGTTAACCTGAGTAGTTTCTCGGGGTCTACAGAGCAGCTGCCTGTAAGAAACAATGCTCAGTCACTGTTCATTCCTCCCTGCAACCCCCCAGCTTCTCTCATTTTCTTATCCCTTAAACTGTGCTGGAATCACCACTTTTATAGCCATGTAGAGAACTAGATCAGGACTACAGTTGGGCCCAAAAAAACATGGGTATTTTCTTCCTAGAAGATTTTTTTTTTCCAGCTGGATCAATTCACCTAAGTGGCTTAATAAGCGGCTGCACAAATGGCTGTGCTGGCACAGTGTGAGGAGATTGTGTTGTTGCAAATGAGCAGCTTAAAGCAATCCTGTTACTGAATGTGACACTTGACAGTAAATGGCAGGCAAGAGAGAAGTGCTGTTTTGGAGCCAGATAGCAATTAATGGAGCACCCTTCTCTTTAAAAGAGATACAGTATGGTTCACTGCGTCAAAAGCTGGGGCAAACCTACTGCAAGCCTGAGTTTGAGATTCAGGTCCATTTTGTGACAGTAGAAGGGGCCTTTGGGCTGTCCACACCAGCCATACGAACATGGAGAAATGCTCAGGTGCCACCAGGATGCAGGGAAGGTGTACATCTGGGCATTAAGGACAGTGTCTGTGCTGAGCTGGGGCAGCTGGCAGAGATGAGCGCTGCAGCTGCATGGACAGTACTGAGTATTTGGTAACCATTAGAGAGTGCAGGGGGTCTCTTCAGGCTGTAATGGTGCTAACTGAGAAAAAAACCACAGATTTGAGAAGTGCTGAATATTAAAACCTAAATTTGTGGTTAGTAACAATGGAACCACGCTCAATTCTCTTTCCCAAGAAAGATGTGTTAGCTAAATTGATTAGCTGCTTCTACACAGACCAACATTTTAATTGAAACGCCCCTGTTACTACTGGTGGCTAACAGAGAAAAGTTGTTAAAGCAGTGGAATGAGTATTTGGAGTCAAATTCAGCATTGATACAGATGCAACTTCATAAAAGCTAGGGAAGATGTGTTTCAAATTTCTATTTTAGTTGTAAAAGGCGGTTACCCTCGGAATGCAAAAATCTTTTCTTTCAGCAAAAGTTAACGAGAAAAAAAAAAATACAGCACACAAAACTAATTTACCAAGTGAATGCTCCTGTTCATTCATGTCAGACTGGATCTGGATACAACACACTGTAGTGTGGTTTACAGTATTGAGCTGGGTCCGGACACCTAACAATAATACACAGTTACTACTGCCCCTAGCACCTTCAGAGCACCACAGATACCAGCTCCTCTAGCACGAGCACTGCAAAAGATTTTATGTCCTCAAAGGCAGCATGATTTCCTCCAGTCCTTCACCCAAGCTAATGAAACATTCTTGTTGATTTTTATGGGAACTGGCTCATGCGATAGCAAGCTGTAACCCAGAGCTCCTCGCCAGGGTCTGCAGGCTTGTAGTCTTATACAGCTCACAGATTGTCCTTCGTGTCACATCAAAAATACAACTGAAGTCCTGTTATGATAAAGGACTTGAATGCTGGCTGCTTGATATATCCATGTATTGATTTTCTAAATTATATTTCCCCAGTTCAAGTGAGATTTGTGAGATGTATTTTTGTTTGGAGGACAGCTAGCTACCAAAGCCCAGAAGGGAGAAGTGTAAACAATAATTTTGTCTATTGTGATAGATTGTGCTAGTAAATAACAGAGAGCAATTACCAATTGAAAACTGGGAGCCAAATGCAACAACGTGTAGTAGCATCCAGTCCCATATTCCATCAATCAGTCATTCCACAAGTAGAAACAGTAAATCAGCTTTGTAACAGAAAACAGTAAATAGTGTTTCTTGATTGCATGAGATTGAACAAGGAGAAATTGGGCATACAAAACTGAAATCTACATTAATATGGCCATATATCATAGCATGCCAGTGACTCGAGAGTGTCACAGGGAGGTCGTAACCGGAGGTGATGCTTAGCTGAAAAATAGATTATTTTAACCAATTCCAGGTTTATTGTCACTGCCACGAGCTTGAAAGGGAAGTTTTTACTTACTTTGTTGTCTTATTAGATTGATGTTCCAGAAGACAACAACAGGAAGAAAATATCCTCTTCATCACAGTGTATTAAGTGAGTCAGATAAATCTTATTTTCTTTCTCTTGTTGATTTACGAGGAAGCAAAAAGAAACATAGTTTTGAAGCAGGTGTTATCTGTGCTGGGGTTAATATGGTTAACAGTTTCTTCAGCAACATATATTTTAAAAATTAAGCTCTCAAAACTGAAAGTTGATGATATTTTAGTAAGACTCATTCAGCTAAAAAAAGCCTCACTTGATGGTGTCAGCAAATTGGTAGATCACCGTATCTTTGTAAGATACCTTTCTATAGATACAGTCCCCTTCCCTCACTGTCCTTCCTGTATTAGAAGTGCTTTTCCCTTAGCTTTTCATGAAAATTGGTTACAGAAACTCTGAAGCAATCTGATTAACTTCAGCAGCACTGCACTCTCCACTCTTTGCTCGCAGCCTTGTTGCATCTTATGAGGATGCTGGAAGACACATAGGTGGTGGGGCTCATTCTCCTTTGAAAGAGCAAGATCAAAGGGGACAGAATATAGCTGTATTTTAAGTAGAGAAATCTGTCTAGCCTTGCAGGGTATAACTATACAGGTGAATCTAAAGTTCCCCAGATCAAATTATTGAGAGTACTTTGAAATAACTCACACTAAGATTGGTGGGCAAGGAACAACTTTCCATGCTATTTTTACTCAATGATGGTTTATTGGATTCTGTAACAATTCATCGAAGCGAATTCAAGCAGAGGTAGGAACAATCAATGTATCAGTGGGATTGTTCACTCTTTTTTTCAGATTGAGCTTGTCTTAAGCAAAACTTTATTTTTAAAAGCTGTTTCTACAACTAAAAAAGAACACAGAATGTGCTAGCTCTGTCCTGAAGCTTTTGCTTATGAGTCAGGGACAGAGGTGGGAAACAAGCTCCTTACATTGTGTTGTACGCTATGATGCTCTGCAAAGCATTAAAGCCCACTATCACTTTTTTCCCCCACAGCATGGTATTTCTGAGAAATCTCCATTTTTCTTAGAGTGATTTCTTAAATTTATTTTACTAGTTTACTACATTATTAAATTTATTTAAGTGAGGAAAAAAATAATTAGCTTTTTCAGTATTATACCAAATTATGAGAGATTTATCAGCTGTGTTGCTGGTTTTCTTTGGTATTTCCCCATGTCTGGGATAGAGTTTACAAAATAAAGTTTGTCAAAGCAGATAAAAAAACTAGCTCCCCCCTATGAAACTTCCATGTATTTGGGACAAATACAGAACACCCACCTCCCCACCCATGTCTGGTTGCATCTAAATTGGATGCTAGCTTAAAAAAAAACAACAAAAACTCTTAACAAAAATGTATCAGGAGACTTACTTGAATAGAGGCAGAAGTATAAAATGGGACAGGTAGCCCAGAAGCCAAGTGAAAGGTTTGTTGTTGCTTGGAAGAGAAATAGGGTCCAGTGCAGAATACTGTAACAGCCAGGACCTGGGATGCAAAAGTCGCATCCAGCTCCTCTGGATTCCGTACTCATCCTCCTCAGAGAGGAGAGATGAGAACCAGGGCCAGAGCCCAGTTTTTCACCTGTTCTATCTTTGATCATTTCACTTAGAGATATCAAAACGTATTTTGCACAATGATGCCTTATTGTTAAGTGGACAATAAGAATAAATAAGCAAAGTTAAGTTTCTGTTTTGTGCAGAGGCCCGAGGTGCGTAGCAAGATTTGAATATATTGGAGATCAGAAAGATGAGCTCAGTTTTTCAGAAGGTGAAACTATTATCCTTAAAGAATATGTGAATGAAGAGTGGGCCAAAGGAGAGCTCAGAGGCACGTCTGGAATTTTCCCCTTGAACTTTGTGGAAGTAATTGAAGATCTGCCTGGAACAGGTACGACTGCGTTTGCAAAAATCTTCAAGAGCATTATTTTGTACTGCGTGCAGAGAGGCAGCGTACGGCCACAAAGACCAAAGGACCAGTGAGTGTGGGAAGGTGGTAGAAAGGGAGAGAAGAGAGATTTAAAAAAATAAATAACAATCAAAAAGAAGAGTAGGACTTCTTAAGAAGCTGTTCTTAATCGTCCCTTGGAATATGTAAAGTCTTTATCATTATTAACATTTCGAATGGCCATTGCTGCGATTCTAAGTTGTGCTTTATTCATGTAGGTACAGGAGCAGCACTGAAGAACAAGGTGGAGGTTTCTTCTTCCCTTCCTCAGGTAATTAAAATTCATAGGTGAGGGCCAGAATTTACATAGCAGCTTCATAAATTTACATAGAATTTGTATTATAATGTCAGCTTAGCTGCACAACTTTAAACCTGAATGTAACACAACTGCCCCAGAACACAATGCTGCTCTTGAATTCTGACAGTTGGCCTAAACTGAATTCATAGCTTCTGGCAAATTAACGTAAGTACATTTTTATCCTTTGTGCTTAAGGAAATTCTTGTTAACTCTATTTTTAAAGTATTGCTGCAATGGTCTAATTTGGAATTTATTAATCCTGTGCCTTGCCCCCAATGACAAAAAGGAATGCGTCTGAGCCTAGATGAAATTCTGTGGCGATTGCTGAAATGCCATTCTCCTCTACATCTGCAGTGAACACTATTGTATGAGAAAAAGCCAGGCCACCCCTGTTCTGTACAGCTGCTTTCACCAGTATCCATCAGCTTATGGGCTCCATTAACACTTCTAAAATTAATGTGTTTCTTCTGTTCACTTGAATAGCACAACAGACACTCAGTAGAGTGGTGTGAAGCGCTTCACGATTTTACAGCAGAAACCAAAGATGATTTATCCTTTAAAAAGGGAGACTACATCCAAATACTGGAAAAAGTAGATTTGGAGTGGTACAGAGGAAGACTGAATGAAAAAGAAGGGATATTCCCAGCAGTTTTTGTTCGGACCTGCTCAGGTACAGTGCTCCTGCTAGGTGGCAATTCATTATTCCTTAGGTTGTGATGTTAATGAGAGCTCTGGGAGAACCCAACTATTCCATTCCCTTAGCAAGCCACACACCACCAGAGCCCTTAACATCCTAAAGTTAAACTGAGTGTTGAACCACCCTCTCTAATGGTGGCAACAAGATGCTTTAGTCAGTAAGCAATCTGGGAGCCGATACAGACTCTGGGATTCTACACTTTGAAACCCCAAATGGGGTGTGGGCATTGAGCTGTCTCTAGTAGGAATTCAGGGGTTCAAGAGGTGAGGGGGAGCCAGGCTCTTCCCTCAGATGAAGGAAAACACTGCAGCATGGTCAAAGAGCTGTAAATAACTACAACTGCTGCATCTTTGCAAAGAACAACGGCTGCTTGCTCTCCTCAAGCTTCTCTTTGGTCTCCAAATCAATATAGTCAAAGCCTTCCCAGAAGACACAGAAAAACCACAGTTTCTTCCCCTAGTTTTTGCAAGTAAAGCCATGAGTGAAAGTTGACAGGACATAAACTCCACCTAACTGGCAAATAGCACACATGGAGTACCACTTCATCTCTCAGTACGAGGAGGAAAAGACAGCTTTTATTAGCTATCACCACTGGAAAATTCAAGTAAGTGAACTTTAAATTTAGTCCTCTTAGAAGCAGAGCTGTGAGAATGTGTTAGCACTGTAAAATGAACAGTATCAGTAGAAATAACATCTGGGCACCCTATAGCCCATGGGTGGGGAAACCACGAGAATGACAGGAAACTGCTCCAGAAACGGATTTGACTCCAATCCAAATAATTTTCTTGTCTGCATTCTGCAGCCAGGGAAGAGCTGTCACACTCTGTAAGAGGGAAGAAAGGAAAAGCCAAAGCCCTTTATGATTTTCATGGAGAAAATGAAGATGAGCTTTCCTTCAAAGTAAGTACCTCTCTTAGCCCTGTTTTCTGAAAGGTCTTAGGCTGCTACACAGTACTAAAAATTAAGGTTTATCCACTGTGAAAATAGGCTTGGAACAATAAGGAACAAAGCACACAGAATAGGCATAGATATTAACACACTTGATAAATGGTCTCGCTACACATCCTTCTGTTTCACACTGGCAAACTGTTCTCTGCAGACATTGAAAAGAGGCTAGGAGTTGTAGAATTCCTGACTCCTCTGACTCGGTAAACATGGGATGACAGACCGACCTCATTTTGCAGTACATTCAGTCTGTGATCTGTTGATAAGGCCAGGAGAGTGTCTTTAACTACAAAGACACTAATGAGAGGGAGGGCTAACAGTAAGAGGGTGAGTGCTACAGCAGCAGTGCCTCTAAGAGGCACTTGGTGCAGCAAAATCCGAACGTTTGGCAGCACGATACACGGAAGCTGTGGGAGCACGCAGGGAAATGCTTGCTGGATACCCAGATAATATTAAGAAGAATGAACAAGGAACAGTATGCTCTTGAGAATTCCAAGTCATGATTTAGGTAACTGTGTCCTCAGAAGCAAGTCTCAGAGAGTAGATTTTCACAGCAGGCCAGAAATTGTGTTCATCACTTGGAACACACTCTCTTCTCTTCTAAAACTAGCAAAATCGTTTCTGCATTAGCAACTTGCAACTCTGAGAGGACAGAGGATGCTTGAAAGCAGAAAAGGGGAATGAAGGTACTAGAGGAAACACCAAGGCTGTGACAGTACTTCAGATGGTGTGTCACGAGACAATGAAATCAGGAACAAGGATCAAATACAGGAGCTGCCACTTATTTTAAACCACCACTCCGAGCTACATAGATTCCTCTCCTTTTTTGGGGGAAAGGAAGGTTTCCAAAGGAAAGTTTCCAAGTGCTGGAAAATACTGGGATGAAATTGAGGGGAGGGGAATAATCAAGGAACTTTTTAGTGTTTTAAGAGAAACCCTTGTAACAGAGTGGGGAAACACACAAATAAGAAGCTACCCAGCAGTGCTGGGTAGTGATTTACTTCAGTATAGAGAAGTACTAACTCCAAGAGAAGCTTCAGCTGGTTTCAGCAAACAATTTCAAAGAGATGTAACCAACAGAACATCCTACTTCTATTTGATTGATATTAATTGCATCTGAATAACATCAGCCCCGGGTGTGCTAACGTTGCACGGTAAGCTGTACTGGCTCACATTGCTCCTTCTCTTACAGGCAGGAGATACAATAACAGAGCTGGAAGCAGTAGACGAGGACTGGATGAGCGGAGAGACAGAAGGGAAATCTGGGATATTTCCCAAAAACTTTGTTCAGATTTTAAAAACCCCATGAAGCGTTGCCTCTCTTCTTACTCCCCGCACAGGGGAGAGAATGTTTTCTATCCTAAAGGCACAGCAAAGACATGAGTGTGTTCTGACTATCAATGTTTTGCACTACTTTTTCTAGACAGTCATACTAGTATCTTGGAGTAAAGTAAGAAAATTCTAGTCTTGTGACAGTGTACGTAGTCATGCTTCATGAATACTCTGAGAGCAAATACAAGCAGGATTTTTAGCAGCTTCCAACTAGGGAAATACTGTGGTGCAACACCATTTTAACTTAAATAACATTCTAGTATGGTTACTATCTGGTATTACACTTATGCACAAAGTCTGCATAAAATAAGCTGCTTTGGGCTTCTATAAAACTTTTAAATCCACATTTACAAAATGATTTTAAAATAATTACAGTATGTAGATCAAGTTCGATATTCAGGTTTCATTACTGCTTAACTGCCACATTAGCAGTTGGATCCACTCGTTTTATGACGTAAGAGGATAAGGAAGATAACTGCTATTTCACAGTAGAAAAAATATCAAATCTAATACTGGTAAGAGGGAAACTCAGAAGTAAATCCTTGTGTAGTATTCTTCTATTCTTAGCCCAAGCTGCTCATACAGTAAGAACACAAGAGTAAAACTTTTTTGCCTTTTAACAAAAAATGTTCAAATTGATACGGATCATCTTCGACCTTCCTCCCTTCCCCCAAAATCCTTTCCAGAGAGAGGTTTAGATTCTTCTGCTGCGCACTGTCCTTCGAGCACCATCCTGCCCTTCTCTCCCAGCTGAAGTTAGCTGGGACAGGCAGTGTTTACCGAGCGCTCTCAGATCCCCTCCCTGCAGGAGCTGCACTATTCCAACTATTTGCCCCCCCACCCCCTTCATGTAAGTGGAAAGCCAGTCTTCAGTCAGTCTGCATTTTATTTGTCACTCAAGCACTGGAACATACTTCAGTAACACTATTCCTATCCTTAACATGAGGGATATTCTACAGCCTTGGTTTTAGCTTTCAGCAGACGAGATTAGTTTCCCGTTTGTTACCACATACCAACTATACTGAGCATCATTATAAATGGTGTGTCGAGGCCTTAAGGAAAACATGCCAGGCAAGAGGGTACTTGAAGAAGCTCTAACAAAGGCCTTTTCTGAAAGGCAGCAGTATGACTCGAATGTCAAACTAAGACAGACTGAGGCAGCAACTTCTGGGAGTAAATTCCTTTTTGCAACACTTCTGACAAGAGAGTTAAATGCACCTTCATTAACTGCTAACTTCATCAGACTGGAGTAGAGAAACTGAGGGAAAAGCCCTTCAGTGCTGACAGTATTCCATCACTTCTGTACTACATAACACAAAGAAACCCGAGGCTGTTAACGTGAGTCATTACTTCAGAGAGATTAAGGTGAGTAGGTATCACGATAGCCTTACAAGGCTGGAAACTCACCTTGCAAACTGGCCAGCAGTTGAGTGGTGGATGGAGACTGGCCACTAGAATCATTGACTGACCTTGACTGAGCTACGGGCCTGCCCCAACTTTAGCAATATGAGGTCTTTATTGTTACAGCAACAACTACCTGCTGCTACAGGCATCTAAACTGGTGCCTAAGCAAGCTGGAGAGGGCAGCCCTTTGCGCTTTGGTTACCATCACAGCAGGCAGAAACAAGCTTACAACCATAACTGAACTGAACGACTCCCCCCAGCAGGGATGGGGTGTCCAGTCTCCATAGCACACTGGAGCTCACCTGAAGTGATCCTGAGGGACCTACAGCAGCCAGGAGGTCCTCGGTACCATTCAGCTCTGCAGAGTCACCGTTGTGCTACAGCACTCACAGATACAGACACAAGCATTAGCCCTCCTGATTTTTTTGTCTAGAAGCTTCATGGAAGTTAAGTGCTGTATATTTAAACTGCACCAATACCATTCATGCAGTTTTAATGAGCTGAGAACTGGCTTTCTGCTTTCATTAAGGGGATTAGCACTACAGAAACCATTATAAATTATGCGCTCTTCTGGAGAGCTGGAAACAGTTCAGTTTTACCATCCCCCACAACCCTATCTGGAACTCCTCTGGAATCAAATGCTGAAGTCAATCCACCTCAGAGGACAACCCTCCCCAGTCTCCCAAGTTCTGCTGCTGGGAGATTCCAAATGTTCTTGGTGTTTACTCCAGTAAATTGAACAGCCATCTCCTAGAGAGCTCCAGTGAAACAAATAGAGAGCTAGCTTTCCCCCCTCCTGCAAGCCCGCTCTTTTCAACCATAAACGTTCAGCGGATCACCCACTCAAAACAGGCTTCTTCCACCATGACCTGTGCCAACAACTCCGGGGAGAACCCAGCAAAGCCCACACCTCCCAACACAACACCCGGGTCCTCCAAAGGCACACCGCTTCACCGTGGGGATGGGTGAGGTTAAGTGTGTGATGTTTACTTACTGTTTGTCTGGCAGTTTTCTAAGATTTTGATACAAGTCTCAAAGGTAGAACTGAATTTTTATAAATTTTTTTTTTTTAATTTCCTCTTCCCCGTTTTTGTACCTGTACGTGGCCGAGTTGCTTTTGTAACTTCCACTGAATGTTTATAGTCAGTGCCTGTCCGTCGGTAAAGACCACTCTGCTTTCTTTTAATCATCTCCTCCCTGTTCCGCAGGGTAGGAAGAGCAGCAAAGCCTTATATTCAGAGCAAGGAGTGCCCTCTGAAGGCTGCTTGCATTACTGCAGGCAGCTAAAACAGCAGAGTTCATTCAAACTGAAACAAGTTAGATGCTTGGCTTTTACAGGAAGGGATTGTCTTAAGACTTGATGCCTAATACAACCATGAAACCACACACAGATTGTAACATAAAACTCCTAAGGTGTGTAGTACATAATCTGAAAGAAAAAATCAAACGTGAATGAGGTGTAGCACAAATCTGAACTGCAATATAGTAGCAAATTTCAGCTGTAACCTTGAAATTCAGCTAGATATCCATGTATTAGTGTAATAAAAGCCTCACTGACCAAAACATCTTCTGTTTGACCCACCTTCTGGAAGGATCTTCAGGAAGACGTCTTCATTCTGTGTACAATTAGCAGCGTCCTAAATAAATCTTTGTTAAGTCCAGTAAGTTTGTTATGGTACCTCTGTAAATTAAGAATGTATTTAACCAATAAAATTTTTATAATTAAGTCACAATGGCATTTTTCTTGTCTCATGCTGTGGAGACCTGAGCCTTCCCCTTAAGATGAGTTTTATGGATCGCATTCTGCTTATGTATTCAACCCAACAGAAAACAAACCAACCACAACCAACAACTCAAAGCACCCCCAAACAAGAGGATCGCCTCCCTCCCAGCCCCCCGAGAATCCCAGTGGCTTTAACAGTTTATTCGGACCCTTGGACTCGGGTACACTTCAAACTTAACCATCTGCAGAACCCGTGACACGTGCTGCCTGCAGCAGCCAGCTGCCGCCGCAGGGTATCCCACGAGAGGATGCTCTACTGCCAGGAGGAGAAAATGCATCCGACACACATCCATTACCAGAAAGCTCTGACAATTCTCCTCCTAACACAGGGCTTTAATATGCATGCACACAGATGTACGCACACATCCGCACTAAACCTTCCTGGAGGAGGTCGAACACTTTCATTCAATCTCACCACGCTTCCCCTAAATCGTGGTTTGTTCTTCTGACTCTGATGAGGTCTCATTTTCGTTTAAGTCAAGTGGTGGAAGATTTACTGCCATTTATAGCTGCATAAACCAGACTGTGAGACTCTCAGGGGAGAATGCCACCCGCCTCAGCAGCAGATGGAAAGATGAGGAAAGCAGATGAGAAGCAGCACCACTCCTTTCTCCAGTGTCAGCACTCTGCCAGCTTTGAGAACGCACTAACCCTCCACCACACAAACTGGGAGAAGCAGAACACGGCTCTATTTACAGTCCAGTGAAGAGGGGTACCTGAAAATTAAATCATGATCTGTTTGAAATATACCCCCCCCGTATTAAAATAATTAGGAGTCACAACATGAAATCACATCACCTGCAGCCTTCTAAGTAACTTAGAAAACATTAATTTTGCATACTGTTTACTCCAAACTGGAATAATCAGCCCAGAAAAGGTGAAAATCTCTGACCCTGAAGACTGCAGCCGTTAGGATTTAACATCCCTCTGCTTTTCCCCTGGCATCCATTGCGAGAACTTGCCTCCGCTCCTCTGAAGCTATTTCATGGCTGACTGCTCTCTCACTGACCTCCCCAAACAGGTTCCTACCATTTTGTTCTCAGGTTTTAAATCACAAACTTACAAACAGCACAAAGTTTAGATTTGCTGCCCAGTTCTAAACAAAACATGCTGACAGTGCAAAATGCTCCCCATTTCAGCCAGGAAAACACACCCTTCCATTTTTCAGTGGAAAAAGTACTCAATTACACAGTAAATCCCCTAAGTGTGTTTTGTTTTCCTAACATCAACCACTACCTTTCTGTGGTCTAATTCCCCACACCCCCAAAAGATCCACAGGTTTTCCAGCTGTGGTTACAGGCATCCCTCAGTTCTGGCAGAGGCTCAAAGAACTGTGTAAGACCCTATGCTTGAGCAGTGTGCAAATGCAGAATACTCTCAAAACCATCACTGTTTCCATAAGCGGAATTACAACTGAAAGGTCTACTAACACCTCCTGACTATCTGAGACCAAAACTAACCCGAGAGATCGTATCCAGTCACCACCCAGAAGCTCCAACAAACACGCTATTTGAAAGTAAGAAGTTTGGATAAATCCCTACGGCTTCCCTAGAACACCCAATTCTGAAGCAGAGTTTCCTGTGCAGTGCCCCCTTTTGCTGTACAATGCTCCTCTCTGCACCTGGCACCAACACGATGCCTGCACACAGACACTTTTCTTTCAGTACCACCAAAAATACTGGGGAAAAATACAACCACCTTGGTATTGTACTTGACACCTTTCAGAAAGGACAACCCACCTTCTTCTTCCACCCATCTTGCAACGCCAGTCACGAAAAACAGACCTCCAAAACCAGTTTTCCTTTTTTTTTCCCCACTTTTAAACCAAGGCAATAGGTTTACCTTATTAAAAACCCATCCACACATCCAGTACCAATACTGTCTATGGCAAGAGAGGCAAACAAGCATCCTTTCTGTATATTACAGATTTTATTTTCGAGCAATGTTTAGTTTCAGACAGACTCTTGCACAGGTGGCTCATATCCGTCAGCTCGCTCTACTTTAGTGCCTGCCTCGTCTCCGGAGGGCTTTCCAGCACCACCACCTTCACCATGCAGCTCCATCAGCTTGCCCACTAGAAAGAAGTATTAAAAAGTGAGAGATGCACCTATTTGAACAGGTTTAAATTGCTGAATTGCTCATCATATACAAATTAAATCACCAGAATATTTAATATAGGTGTGATCAAGTCCATTCCAGAAAGCTCAATCAAGGAGATGCTGCTGCAATAACTGATAGTCAGACAAAACCAAGCAGTGGCGTAGAGTGCTACGTAATGAAACTGTAAATTAAGCTTTTGTTTTAAAAAGAGAGGGAATGTCAAGAATCTCCTACTGCATTACATGGGAATGTCAGAAAATGGGAAAATGGAATCATTCCACGTCATCTGGGACCGAAACATCTTGTCATCATTCATTCCCAAGCCAAAACCTCTGAACATTCAGCAGCAGTTTCAGGTTCAAAGCAGCTCCAAACTGAACCAGACATCACTGCTTGGCTTTCAAACCTGAAAGCCCAGTGTCAGACTCGCAGGATGAGCCTTTTTACTGCTACAGCTACTTAAGCTTGCAATGCTGCTTTAACATCTTTATCCAGGAGCAAAATCATTTTAAACTAATGGCTTCCCACATCCTCCTCCAAGAACAGTGAATGTTTGCAGTCATTGACTTACGTTCAAACTTGGGCTTCTTCAGCATCTTCACCTTGCGGACATAGACATCGTGCAGAGG
>JANHFX010012146.1:12515-24067 GCA_027560015.1 Chloroceryle amazona | reverse complement strand
ATTAAAAACATATATTTACATTTTTAAATGTTATTCTAAACAAAATATTTAAACATCATATATCTGCATTCTTGAAAACCTGCATTACCCTGTGGTTTTGTTTTCTACGACATTTATAGAGCATTCTGTAGCTTTCTCCTACCAGTTTAAGGAAGCAGCAAGGATGTGTGGATAGCAAGGAATCAGTCCATCTCAGTCAGAATGCCTGGAATCTCTTTGTTTAGGAGAGCCTTTGACTTATTTATAGTTGATCAAATTTCTTACAGTTTACTGTGCATTGTCTTCTACTAATAGGTAATTGAAATAGATCTTGTTATCAAGAGCCAAGTAGTGGGATCATACTGTCAGAGGTGAAGCAGCTTGTGTAAGAATATGCTTGATGGATTAAAAGGAAGAAAATAATCTTCTGAAAGCCATGTTTGGAATAAATGGAAGGCTAATCTAAATGGCAGGAGGTGAACTACTCTGTTATTAAAGCTGATCTATTTTTTCCATTAAGGAAAAATTGAGCAACTACCTTCATACTAAAATTACAATCAAACATACTCTAAGTTACTCTCTGTGGTATTTATAACCCTGTGTACAAGATACGGGGGTCTTACACAGTTATTGCAAATTTTTGAATTTACTTTCCTTATAAGTGGTAATCCTTTCTCTAAATGTTATTTAGCAGAGGTAGGGAGGTAGGGTTTAATTTACTCCAAACTTATTGTGTGAGGCAACAGTGTGGAAAAAAGCTATCATCAAAGGACTTACATTTTTTTACAAACAGACCCTTTGTATTCACCTGGAATTTTCAAAAATACAGATCAATTAATAGTCTAAAATTCAGATCACATATGATTTCATCTTCCCTCCGGACAGTTTGAATTTATGGAAGGTTTGTTATACTGCAGGCTTTCACATTTACATAATTATTTCCTCACAGTTTTCAGAGCTATTGTCTTTCCAGGAACTGTTACTTAATTTAATAGGAGCTAAATAATTTGCTTTACATTTGTAAAGATATCTTCCAGGCCTGAAGTAGTGAAATGTTGTCAGATGTAATATTATACAACAGCTATATTGAATTATGTAAAATGTTCTCATTTATCCCCATTTTGATAATTTAAATGACAAATTTCACTCTTACAATTATTCAATTTATGTCTATTAACATAATAAGGCCCAAATGAAGACAAACTAAAAGCCCATGTAGCCCTTTATGCTATCTCTGACAGCAGCCAATTATGACTGCTGTGAGAAGTCCCCACAATATTCTCCCAGCATCTAGTAAATTGTAGTTCAGGGAATTCCTGGCCAAGAAGTAATTTTTTATGTGTTCCTCTTGAATGAACTTGTCTTCTGCGAGTACATTCGCTCACTTTTTGATCCATATGCTTTTTAAACACTAGCCACTTATGCCATTTACTTTGTTCTAAATATATTGTCAGCTACTTTAATTTGATGTTCTCTTGTACTGGTAGGCTAGAAAATAATTTCCAATTTGCCACACCTCCTAGGATTATTTTGTGACCTGTCATTGTATTTCAACTCAGTTGTTTCTCTTCGAGATTGAGTGGTTATGGTTTATTTAGTTATTTCTTCTGCAGAAGCATTTTCTCTAATGACCATGCAAATTTGCTAGGACACTTCTCACTCTTCATGTGTTTGGGGGAAGGAAGAGGATTACTGTAAATGCTTATGCGTTTTGCTAATTGTTTCTCTCTCTTTTTTTTTTTTCTTTTTGCCCATTATCTTTTTACATATAATCACCCAGAAGGTGTATCACAACTTCAGCTTTTTATAGGATTCCTTTACAGCTATACATTCATTTTCTTCAACACCAAAGGGTACTGAATGCAATGTGAAAATTTACCCAAGAATCTGAAATTTTGACATCTGGAACAATAGGTAGATGATAGGGCAAGAAAAAATATCTTGTCTGACCGCTTCATGAGCCAAGATGCAGAATTTCTTCTTAAATAATTTGAGGTCCTAAGGGGTATAGATGAATCTTGGTCATTTTCATAGAGATTCATACTACTATTAATTTTTTTGCAGTTTTGTATACATCTATGTACAGTTTGGACTGATAGTACTTCTTTGTAATATCTGAATTTGCCTTGTCATTGCTAAACAGAACATGAAGCGCTGCAGAGATACAGTCAGACCAGGGTAGGTGACCCATTGCTCAACAATTATTCTATCAGCTAAATAATACAATTATTCAACCAGCTAAATTTTCTGTCAGCTAAAGCATCCTCAGAAAAGGATGTTTACTTGCCTTGCTTAGCTTAATAGATGAACTGTCTCCCAGGAAGCTTAAAGCCATAAGAGAGGAAAAGAAGACAGATAGTCAATCGTTAATACAAAGATAATTTTTCATGGTGGCCAAGATGAATTTGCAAAGGTGTGGTAAGGCAAAGAACCTTTGGGAGGGAAGTGTTTGGGTTTTATTCTTTTGGCTACCCTAAGTATACAATGTACCGTACAGTGGATTTTCTATGCAGTGGTTGTTACAACAGAGATGGCAGTTTACAATACACTGGAAATGCATACTTAATAAAGCAGCAGTTTACAAGCTAATCTTCACATAATTCTGAGAAACACCGCCTTTTCAGGGTACCTCTGCTTTCTGTCATTTTCCTGGTGAAAACTATCATGAGCCATCTATTGTATTTCTCATTATTTCTTTTTTATGCTTTTTAAAGTGCCTGAGAGTGAAAGGAGAGAGGAAATTACCCTCAATTTACTAGATTTTTGTAGTTGCCAAATATACAGGCTTGTTGCCATGGAAATGAGTGCACAACTCGGATGCCTGACTCACTGCAGCTAAAGGGAAAACCTTAATGGATTATCAGGTGAATGTTTGGCTATAGTAACTAGCTAAATAAACTCCAGGGGTAAGAACACATTTATTTTAGGATTCAAGGGAAATTACTGCTATCCCAACATCTACTCTCAGATTCCAGTGAATGTTTGTAAAAGACATACAGCTTTTCATTCTCTGCTCCCGTTTCATGTCATGTTTTATTAGTACAACAAAAGAACACGGAATTCTTATAGGCCTTGAAGAAGTGCACTGTAAAACTGAACCGAAAGGCTAATACAAATAGGAACTCAAAGCTCCGTGTGCTGTGGAATTAAAAGAATGAGTAATTATCTTGGAGTGCAATGTAGAAGTGATCTGAAGTTATGTTTATAGTGGAAGAATAGATTCCTGCTACGGACCTGAGCATCTCAGAGACAGGATGGGGATTTTTTTCGCTGCATCTTTCAGATCCTGTAGCTGATTCCAGGCTCCTGGTGCTCATTTTTGCAGTGAAAGAACTGAGGGACTGACAGCAAGGCTCTTTTAAGGTTTTTCAACAGGAAATGTGTCTTCATGTTTCTGCAATTAGGAGCTAATCTCTCTTTCTTCCTACTTTGTGGAGATTCTTACTAAGCCACTCCGACCTGACCTGCGAAGGGAAGAAAACCCAGCTACGCTACTTTTTTGTTCCAGTTAATTGCAGAGGCCAATTACTTGCACTGCAAGAAAACATCATAGTAAAAATGGAGCTGCAGGGATATAATGTTGTCTGTTGTACAAGGGAGAGCTGGAACGTACATGACTTCTCTCCCACGCACAGCTTTTTATAGAACGAGCTAGTATACTTTGTCTTATACATACTATACATCACAGAGGCTTAGCATATTTTATCTGTGTAACACTTAATCTTCTGTCTTTTATCTGGGCTTTCCGACTGTCTTTTAATCCAATTTCCCTGGGAAGCATCATGTAGGGAAGGCAGTGATCTCATCTCATGTTAACTATGAGAAGCGCAGGCTGGAAGAAACTGTATGGCTGAGATGTTCGCGTTCACAGGGACTATAGTTGTGATTGGTTTTTGCATGCACTAGGAAGGGGAGGGGACTTTCACTGTCCTTTGCTGTTAGACTCTGTGCGCACTGATTTTAAATAAATAAATCATATATAGAAATCATATAAATAATATCAGAGCTGTTGGTACTGGGTACTAGACTGTCATATTTATTAGCAGTAAATTTTCTCCTTCTCATCATAGCATGAGGTTATATTCCTCATCCTGCTAATTGGCACCGTATTCAGAAGCTCTGTCGGTTTGTCCTTATCTTCCCTCTTCAGTCTGTCTCTGTTATGCATGAGTAAGCTGTTACATGCTGTGGTGCTTGGCTGTATCACAGTTCAGTGGTTTTAGCACATCTGTCTTCTTTGAAAGCAAAAGGTTAATTTCATTTCAGTTTAGATTAAATCTGGATACTGACCTTTACAGCTGGAAAAAGCAGAATCATAGTTTAATTAACCTCCAAACCAAGATACATATTTGAAACATACTCAAGAAGCTATATATTTTAATTACTATTGAGAGCCATGTGGATCCAGTGGATCATTTATATCCAGAAACACTGGTGTTGTCCAGAATTAGACAAAAGGAAATCTTATTACTGAAGTGATGAAGCATATAGCTGAGTTTGGAAAGAACTAAAGTAAATCGATTTTGGAGTATTAAAATTATGTCTTTATACTTTGTCTTTATTGTGAAATGGAAACAGCAAAGATACTGAAATAGTCCACTTCTCTGCTGACATCTTCTAGGACCTGTTGTCTGTTCTGGCTTGCTATGGTAGTGTTCCATGGCTCTTCCAAGTCAAAACAGAAACAAATTCTGTGTAATTATTTTGTGTGCTATTTTAAGAGAAATAAAAATCTGGAAGCAAGTAAAGAGAAAATAAAATGCAATCCCTTTGTCTTTGCTCGACACTCAGCATTTGTAATCAGTTAAATGCTTAATAAAAAAAAAAACAAGACTGAAAATTTAATCCTTAATCTTTTCTCTGAGGCTCTTCTCTGTAATAATTTCTCATCTAGTATCTCAGATTGTGAATGCCCTGTTTTGCTCGTTTATAGCAATAGTTGTCAGCAGTATTGTTTCTGTGTGAGGGGAAAAAAAAAATCAGTTCAATCTAAAGATGAGTCCTCTAGATTGAAAAGATAATCACCTGAACACCCTCAGCATTTTTATAGATCTATAAACTAATGTTTGCAAGAGGCCTGGTTCCCCAAAAATCTGAAAGAATGCATTGCTGAAGGTGTTCTGTGAACGTAATACTGAAAGGTGTGGACCACTACCTGAGATTGAGTCCTTGGTGTCCTTTCAGCATGAACTGCTGGAAATCTGGAAGTGCATCAAAGACTAAAAATCAAGAGCATTTATCACATTGAGGACCTACTGTAGTGTAATGAAAGGAAGTCTGGGATCTATTTAGAAAAAGACAACAGTGATTTGTGTGTAATCTATCACATCGCGTGTCATGACTAAGAAAAGCAGGATTCCTTGGTGAGAAAGCACAGAAAAGAATTGGATGGAATCAGATATGCTTCACTGTGGCCTGCAGTAATGGAAAAAATACGAAGTGTAAGATATTGACCGATGCCCAAAACAGTATTTAAAATGTTTCATGAATAAGAGACTAGAAAATTTCAGTGGTGTTTTTAACAGTTAGAGCCTTTAAAGACAGACACACATAAATGCATAGAATATTGTTTGCAAATACTCAAGTCAGTGTCAGGGTGTTACTCTCAACACATTAGTCTAAATTCTATGCAGTAATTAAAAGATACGAATAAAATAAAAATAGTCTGTTCTATATTGTGGTAAGTAGCTATTTATCGCCGCTCTGGCAAAGTTTGAATTATTATCTAGCCTAATTATGCCAAGGACTTTTTTTATTAGGCATGAAGGTCTGACTGGGAGGAATTAACAACTACCTACAATGTCTTTGCATTAGAGCTAATCTGCTATCTTGGCAGAGCCACTTCTTATAGTTTGGTTTTATTTTTCTGTTAATTCATTTATAAGTCACATATGGAATCATAAATTGTTCTCTCAACAGTGAAATCTTCCCTTGTCTAAGCTAGGATAGTGTTTTCTCTTCCCCAAGACAGTCTCCTCATTATCTGTTTTCCCCAGACTTCCTCCTTGCCCCCCTCAGTGTTTCCCTTTCTACCTGAGCGATTTCTGTTATAAGACAAAATGTGCTAAGAAGGGGTAGTCAGTAAATGGTGTGCTGCACATGTCCATCTCTAAACACATCTTTGAGACTGAATATGAAGGTCATGACTATCTGGGAATAAAAGACCTGGAGAAGGCTACCGCATGAATATGTATGACTTCCTGGGCATGTCTGCTAAGAAATACATGTATAGTGTGCTCCACACTTCTTTTTACTTGCATTATGTGGGCCTGTCAATCTTGACCTATTGGTATAGAGTTAAACTACTCAACTGGTAAGATTTCTGATTTTCCAGCTGCATATGGCAGTAGCAGCCCTGACCACCAGGGTTCAGCACAAATTCTTTGAACCCTGCTCTTTTCTAATGGCAGTATTTTCTATAAGTGCCACTATTCTGCTTACATTTCTGTTATGTACAGAGAGATCTTTGAGATCTGCACGTCAGAGGGCAGGTGTATAGCCAGATAGTGGTGTTTGTCCAGCTCTGTTCCCATTCTTTTTTTCTCATCACTATTACTTAGCACTTAGGACTTACAGTCAATTACTTAATTACTTAATTATTTATAGTTTTGCTCCTATTCCTGTTGCAGTTTAGGCTGAACAATGAATATTTATGAATATTTAATGTGAGCCAGAAACAGGCAAGCTTGTCTACCACTTTCCCCAGAATGAGACCCTGAACTGGTCACAGCAGTATTTTAGGAATTCGTTATTACTTCCCTGTTCCTCTACCCAACCCTGTTTTACTCTCTTGCTTTAACAAAAAATCTGTTTGTTAGCCATATGTCACATTAGCAAGTTGGGAAAAACTGCATCTTTGAGCATCAGAAAGTTTAGTGGGCCTAAATTTGAGATGGTCACTGCAGTTCAAGAACCCAGTCTTGTGCTGAAGTGAAAAAGAGGTTCTGGAATTATTTTATTTCCTCCTTACATACAGAGTTGTTTTCTTGGTATGACGGGGTGGGACAGGTGGACAGAACATTCCTCCCAAGCAGTTTCATGAACATGTCATAATCTGATAATTTGTGGCATTATTTCTATCTTCCTCCCAGAGTTTATACTGAAGGCTAAATTACATTTTCAAATATCCTTGTAAATGATCTTGGTAAAACTGAATTCTTAGGATATTTACAAACACAGGCTGATTTTTTCTTGATATTGCAGGCATAGTTACAGGAACTTGTTTCTGTGCTATCACAGTTTTGAAGACATACCTGAAGAATATTTGCAGCATTTAACACAAGATAGAAGAGATGAGATATTGATGGTACAGGATGTCTGGAAATAAGGAGAGGCATTTTAGTGTGAACTGCATAATGCAACATATAACCCAAAGAGCTTGTACCTTTCGTGGCCAGGAGGAGTCCTGGAAGGAGTTGTTTTGCTGTTTTGTTTACTGGAGGAAGGGATAGTTTGAGAATTTTAGCATGAGATCTCTCTGAATGTTTTGTTTTCACTTAAGGGCCAGAACTTTGTATGTGTAAATTTAGAAGACTCGGTCAGGGAGATCAAGAACCCTCATTACAGACATCAGATGTCATCAAGTGTTCCTTTTGAAAGCTGAATGCTACTTTCTTTGAAATAATCCAACTGGAAGGGCATGATAAGACATTTCTCTCACACACAAAATTATGTATAGATGTTTGAACATATATTTTGTTGGGCATAACATATCAAATGTAAATGAATACTGAGTGTGTGAAAAGAATTTCTACAAGCAAGCCTGTAGAAAAACTGTTCTTCAGTAAAGACAGTTCCTCTTCACTTCCAGCAAGAAAAGGAATCAATTATTTTTGACAATGCAAGTACTTTGTAAACATAAACCTATAAAGCAGAAGAATGCAGACATTCTTTAAGGAGACATTTCAAAATAAATTTTGCCATAAATTCACTTCTTTCTTTGTACGAGCAGTCATGCAAGTTCAGTGTGAACTTGAATGAAGAATTCTATCTTCAATTTACATACAGCTATTTAGGGCAACATTTGGTGTTTTATTTTTATGCTTTTCAGGATGAATCACCATGAAATACATGAACTTGAAATTATTATTAAATTTATTTACACATTTATGTTTCCAAAAGTTGTAGATCCAGCAGCACTCTTTCTCTCAGCTTAAATCATGCAGTGTATTAGCTAGTACTTTGTAGAGCTTGGAGTTTTTATTGGAGAGTTACGAGTTCGTTGTAACTAGAGTGAAGGAGTTATGTGCCATAGTGAAGAAATGCTCATGTAAAAAGCCTAGAGACCTGTAGTCAGGAAACAGTTGTTGAAAATTAATCTTGAATGACAAATTGTTAAAAAGAAAGGAAAATGGGGTTCCGGAGTTCACTACACTTTCAGAAAATACATGGTATTACTTTAGTCCAAGTGATGGAGGACAAAGGTTGAATGGTTTTAGCAGGGACTTTCTCAGCTATGATCTCCATTCATAATTTCAAATCATGAAAGAGCAATTAATTTCATGGATCCACAGCTCCTATTATTTTGAAGTCAAAGCAGAGCTTCTTTGAATGTTGACCCAGAATATCAAAAGTGTATTTTCTCTGGTTATAAATGAAGACATTCTAAACTGTCTATATTTAATGATGTCTAGAAAAGATAAGCAATTATTAATTTATTACCAAAGCTACAGCAGATCATATATCACACAATTAATATTTGAATACTTCAGGAATCATCTGGTTCACTTCTGTGTTCAAAGCAGGGCCAAACTCAAGGACAAGATATAATAAATGAATGCATAACATGAAGATTTTTTTTTTTTCTTCCAATTCTTTCTAAAAAGCAAGAAACTCTGACCCACAACCCTGAAGATGAAGTCCTGAGAATGAGCTGGTATAATAGAATCAAATGTTGTATGGTCAGGGTGTTTTGTGATACAGTTTGGGTTTTTTTGCTGGCAAGAGTCTGTTGTGCTTAGTGGTAGTGAGGACAAAGTTAAAAGGGAGATAGTTCAGTATATTAGTATTTGCAGAGCAAAACATTGATGGTACTGTTGGATGGAACAAAGACATAAGCTACCTACAGTCCAAAGATAGAGAGATGCAATAGGTATGTGAAACAAGTAGGTTTGAAATTATTTTTCAGACAGGTATGCTTCCTGTGGTTGAGATCAAAGCAGTTTAAATATAGAAATGGCAAAGTGTTTTTTCCTAAGTGTTTGCTGATAATCGATCTCAGGTTGGGGTTTCTGTGGTCATCTTTGCCATGGTGAAACTGTTTTGTGCTTCAAATTATTGGGGAAATAGTAATTCCTAGCCTAGACGTGCACATCAGTGAAGTGGGAAATTTAGTCTTTTTTAATTGGCAGCTTCTGTATTTTTCTGCGGTACTTTGGATGAAGGATGAGGAGAGATGGGTCACAGTCTTTTCTGGACATATATGCACGTGTCTGCCTGCCACAGCAATGCGTGCTTTGAAGATTAAGCTACACAGGTGCCAGGTCTACCCCTGTTCCCCCAAGTAGGTTATCGAGCAAGCTTGCACAAATGGTATCTAGCTCAGCCCCTTCTAGGCCAAACCCAGTCTTGTTTATGTGAGTTTTTCACCTGGGTGTTTGAACCTACATTCTCAGTGCTGAGAAAAATATTTCCATGACCTCCTTAAGATGTGTGCATTTACCGAGGGGGACGAGCACTGTTTCTGAAATATCTTTTAACTTTCAGTGTAAACGAAGCAGAATCTATTGCTGGAGAATGTAAATACTGAACAAATAATTGAACTAATGCTTCACTTCCCCCTTTGGATTTATCAGAAAAAAAAAACCAAATAAATCCATCCCATTGTGTTATAGAAATGTAGCTATTCAACACACACTTTTATTAATGGATTTCAGCTTACGCTGCTGGTTTGTGTATGTGTGTTTTCACATGAGCAAGGAGCAATGGAGGGGTAGGTGCTAAACTGAGCTACCTTTATGACTGGTTACAATTTGTTGTTCTTGGAACATCTCTGCCCAGGATGTCATCTGGTACTGTTTTAATTTTCCTGACTGGTTACAATTTGTTGTTCTTGGAACATCTCTGTCCAGGATGTCATCTGGTACTGTTTTAATTTTCCTGAAAGGATGGATTCAGTTTTTTGAGCAGGGGTGTGTCCTTCTCTAGGTGAATGTTATTATTTTTCATGAAACATTCCTCTTCATACAAGAACAACAGTTTTCATGAGAAGCTGTGATTACCTTTCACTCAAAATATTGTTAAAAAAAACCCTGCAAAATAAACCAACAGTAATTTAGCGCTGACATTAATTCCTTTGAGAACATTTTTCAAATTTTACTGATGTAATTCACATGAATATTGTAATGGTTCATTTGTTGACCTCTCTTTCATTGTACAGTCAGTAGCCAAACTGAAGAAAAATAGCAGAAGAGAAACTCTGTGAGCACATAATCACAAAAAGAGTGCAGCTTCTCCTTAGGTAGAATTCAAATGACATCACTTTTTTTGGCTTTTAATTTTGTTTTCCAGAATGACAAATCCCCAGGGCGTTCCACAAGTCGATCAAGTAACATTTCAAAGGTATGTCAAATCTATTGCCTTTGTATAGAATGTAAAGAAAATGAAGTTTATCACATAGAGTATAGTGCTTTAGGCCACTTAACTCTCTATGCGTATTATGTTTTATTTATAAAAATCAGGTTTTCAGTTTTTGCTGCCTAATGTTGTGGTTACCATATAAAAACCATCTAGGAAGTATAAATTTTCAATCAGTTATTACTGTAATATGCGTAAGAAGACGTGTGGTGAGGAGCCAGTGTCTGTGTGTGCCCCAGTGGGTGCCACAGCTGGTTGCAGCTTGTAGGGCAGGCCCTGAGCCTCTACCGGAGTACAAGGTAAATTCAGTCCCACTAAGTGAGGGAGATTTAATCCCTCTAAAGATTAAAATCCCTCTAAGGGAGGTTTAACCCTCAGTCGGTGAGGAGCAAACAGCCCCAGCCTTCTGGCTGTGAGCATGTGTAGGGTTGGGGGAGCTCCCCACGGCATCCACCCGGCGCAGAGCTGTGATCTCTGCACTCGCCAGTCGGTGTGGGGACATGGACAGGCCTCCCACAGAGACATGCAGTGGTTCAGGTCACGGGCTGCAGGGAGGGCCAGAGCCTCTCGCTGACAGCAAGTGGCAGCCAAGAGAGCTGCTTGCGTTCACTGTGACCAGGGACATGATCTGCTCAACCTAGGGGATGAACTACGGGAAGAAGTTGAAAGGCTGAGGAGCATTAGGGAGGCAGAGCAGGATATGGATTGGTGGAGCCAGGCTCTGCTCGCCTTGAAAGAGGAGTGGGAGCACCCGCTGATGAGCACCCAGGTTTCTAGGGCCTCAGTGTCCTGCCCTTCTCAGGCCATAGAGAGGAGCCTGAATCATGAGAAGAGTGGAGGCTGGTACATGGTAGGGGCAGTGGGCAAAATCCCCGCTCGCCCACTGTGTCCCCCCAGGTGCCTCTATGCGACAGGTATGAAGCCCTGGTAGAGGAAGAGCAGACAGATGAGGATGGGGACAATGGGGAAGCTACAGCTGAGGGGTCTATGCAGTCAGG
>JANHFX010012144.1:0-73096 GCA_027560015.1 Chloroceryle amazona | reverse complement strand
GTGCTTCTCAAAAGCTGTACAAATTAGCATTATAAATTAAAGTTTCTACTGTAAATCATAACTTTATGTGAAAAAAAAAGTTGTTCATCATGCTCTTCAGTGGGGTCCGTGTTACTCCATAGTACTTGGACAATTCTTCAGTTGTCACCTAACATCTTAAAGCATTACGTGGACTTTCATATAATATCAGTATAAAGTGTCATTAATCTTGTAACATAACAAAACCTGAGCAAATACTTACAAGTTACTGCAAATTTGAGTTCTGCACGATCATGTGAAGTGGGGTAATTAAGTATTGCACAAGCACACACCAAACTTTTCCACCAAAGCAAGGAGTGGTCCTACATGCCCCAAGGGTTATTTGTCATTTCTTACTGTTTGGATATTGCCCCAGATCACACTACATTAAAAAAACACAAATAAATAAATTCAGAAAAAAATTAAGCTATGCCAATCCTGCTGAGGAGCCAGGGACAGAACCCTGCTCTCCTCCCCTCCCTCACTGCTGCACTCAGGAGGATGTAAACCGAGGGGAGGAGTTACTCTTCATACTCTGATTTGCAATTTATAGCATAGGCAACTACATTTGTATTTTAAAAGTCTGAGGAAGTTTTCTTTCGCTATCTTAAGATGTGTTTTTGTGGTCAGCAAGAAAGGCAGGATATACTTCAGTTCCCAATCAGCCCCAAACGTTCCCACGAAGCTCCATGAACACCTTGCTTCCCTAAGGCGTATGTAAAGGTCAAAGCGAGTATAAAATACTCCATCCTCCTACACTCCAAACAAAGAGATTTCTTTTTTTATTTTTTTTCCCCCAGTAAAGGTAGTATGTACTCTATTGCTTTTATGTAACAGAAGTGCCCCTCTCCTTCATATGCTGGGATAATGAAGGTGTTTACTAAACAGTCAATTACACAACTGAGTTGTTGATTATGGTACAAGCCTATGGAAATAAAAAATCCTGTTACTATATTCTCTTTCAGTTTCACAAAAAAAGCTTTACCAACATCAGTTCAAAAGCAAGCTTTTCTTCCCAAGTGTACAGATCATTAGAAATGAGAACTTCAAAGAATGCTCATGTGTCCATCCTGAAAGTGACTGCACAGTCAAGTGTACATGATATGATGGTAACTCATTCCTCATCTAGTGGAAAGTGATGAATATATCCTGTGCTGTGACTGACCAATGGCTGGACTACAAAAATACTGTCTTCGTTTCTACTGTCTTTTTTTCTTCCTGAAATACTACACAACATAGAAATACTATTTTATGGGAAGTCAGCAAAATATACCCTTTGAATAAGAAGCACATTTCTTGGGAAATAAGTCACCAAATTTTATACGGAAAAATAAGCACCTACTGAATTTGGCAAATCATACCAGAGTTTGAGATTTTCCGTAAGCCAGAGACTGAACAGACATTACTACAGCAAAATATCTACTGTGTTTCAGTTGGCTTTAGATGCTCTAGATTCACTGCAAGCTTGGAATGGCTTGTTTTGACATTTTGTCTAAAAAATAATTAACATAAATAGTGGGGGTTTGGCTGTAGTTTCAGCCTAAGTTGGCCGACCAAGTTACTATAATTCTTAAACCTCATCACTTAGGTCTTGCCCTGCAGGGACAATTTCACAAATCAGTAAAGTTACTTCAGTGGAGCCAAGTACATATGATGTTTCCATCAGAGGCTTCACAAAATCATCAAGTTCTTTCATTTTAGTTTAAAAAACCCCCACACGATCAAATTCAGAGAAGTATTTCTCCTCCTGCCCTTTTTTTGTCACAAATTCAAGATACTTGATGTTTGTCCCCACCAAACCATGTCACTTTAAGAAATTCCTCCCAAGCAAACTTTCCATAAATGCAATCATCAGAGAACAAATAAATATGAAGAGACAGGGGTTTTTAAGTTAAATTCTAACAATAAAAGCATGTGCCAAATTAAATCTAAAGCAAAGACAAATGCATAATAAAATTGCTCAAAGTTTATTCTCATCTCCTTGGCCTAACTAAAAGTCTCCAGATCCACAGTCTATTTGAGAAGTAACATACTTAAATCTAACCTGCTTTTCCACTTCATTCACATCATCAGTGTTTTATGACCAACTTCAACGTGTAGGCAGCGTATTTACACTAAATAATAAATTCAAATAGAAATGCTACATCAGGGTATTTCTTGTGATCGCAAGTACATTTCTAAACTACCAGTTTTGAAAGAAAGCAAAATATACAGTGGATTACACGCTCTATATTGTTTTCCTCACAAAGTTCACACATTTTTAATGCCAGCATAAAGTCAGAAAAAGAATCGGGAGTATTTAATTGCTTCCAGTTTTCCTGGCAAATCATTAGGAAAAAAAAAAAAAAAAAGAGAGTCCTCATCTTTAAAAATTCCCAGATATTCATAGGTTCTGGGGTATTTCTTATAAATGAGAAATTAAAGGTGGCATAAAGCTCGCCCAGAAATCTGTAATAGCACTGAACTGCTGAAACATGACATTTAAGAATTTCTGGGTTTAGTGGAAGGCCCTTTCACTAACATTTTATGCCACTGTCACTAATTTTAACTACTACTCATGCACACACACACATCCTGTGACAGATGAGATATGCTATATAATAGGCATATAGATAGTCTTTCTTTACTCTCATCATTTGTATGGGTTTTTTGCACTCCATTAAGCTTAGAAAATTAAGAGAATTAATTTAGAGGACTACTTTAATTTCTACTTCTTTCTTCATTAAGAAGTTCTTATAAAAATTCATATACTCCAATCCATCAAAAGCTTAACGCTCCAGATTTAGAACCGCAAGACATTTGCCTTCATAAAACCTAATTTTATATGAGCCCTTAGAACGGTGGATAAACAAAAATGCCCTTCTAAAAGGATGTTTCTGGCTTAGACTTCAAATTAGTGCAGCTTTAAAGCTTACCACATCAACTTTGGCCTCTTTTCCCCCTTCTTAATTTAGAAGGATCATATTGAAAGCCAGTATGTCCCCAAAGTCTACCCAAAATTGTCAAAGTATAACAATTGTTTTACAGACTTTCGTAATACTTGTGCTTTGTCTGCTCATTTTCATCATATATTAAAATCTCCTTAAATTTGATGCAATCACTAAGTTTAAGCATCAACACCTAATACAACAGAGAATGGTGTCGACTTCTCATACCCTGATAGTTTTTACCATATTATTTTACATTGAATTTACATTTAACAGACTAAATTTACAAATACATGAACCTGCCACTAAGATCTTTTTGTTTGTTTGTTTTAAAAAACAACTAGATTCCTCAGCAGGAAAACATCTTTCAGGCAAAAAGTACGTGCACTGCAAAAAATAAAAAATGACCCATTTTCACCCTTAAGGTTTTACAGAAGAACTTAAGATTCTCTAAGATGTTCTCCTTTACCAACAGTTAATTTCTGCTCTTGTTACAGAGCACTTTATATTTATTAAAAGGAGCATTTGGAGAAGGAGTGGCAGTTACATCTCTACAGAAGGACCCTTCTACTTGTTTATACTCTTTACCCTTCCCAGTATTTTTTGGAGACAGTCTTCTCATTTCACATCTGCCAGTCATCAGATGCTGATTCCAATAGGGACTCTTAGCCATTCATAATTTCCTGTTGCTTTCACATCATGCTTGGTATGTTCACCAATACCAATATACTTCCACCTTCAGAAATAACAAATACCTCATTTTCATTAACACAGGAATTCAGCTGTTCTTCAGTCTATCACTTTCCAAAATTTTACACTCTTTGGGAAACAGGGAATCTCCCATTCATACAGTTACCAGGTCACTTTACCCTCTGGACAGCAGCAAAAAAAAATAAAGCTGCAATCACTGAATCCAAGTTTTTTCTTGACTGTAAGTTCCATAAATATATAAATTGATACCCTTTCACTATTTGCCATTTCCAAAGAGGCTGTTCAAGACGGTAGTGTGGCACTCTGGAGAAATATTACAAATGGTGACAATGGTTAAGGTATCCTGTCTTTTGGAAAGACAAAGACTGGGCACTTGGAACATGATGTGAATACACACTGTGAAACATCCATGGCTGCTTGCCTAAATAATTAAGCAAGCATGAAAAGCAAATGAGTTTTTAAGGAGAGTGTCTGTTGCTGGGGAAAGAGGCACCTGTGGTTATTTGATTCATTATTAACATTTCTAGTATAGGAATGCCTGAAGGTCCCAACCAGGTTGTTTAAATTAACTCAATCAACATAGCAATTTGCATAGAGGCAATAAAGGCAAATGCAGACAACATATTAATAACTTTAAATGAACAGAGAGTATTAAAAACTGAAGCAAATTACTATAGTTTTTAGAAAATATTCTGTTATGCCTTTCTCCACACAGTAAACTGAACCTTCTTACTTTTTGGATCCATAGTGCAAGCAGCACTTTGTATTTAATATTAAAAGACAATACAGAAACCTGCAAACACACACCAAACCCAGTTTGTCAGACTGCAGTTCAAAAAGAGACACAAATCAAAATTAGGCATCTTCCTCTTGCTTTAAAGCGCTGCCTTCAGTCTGGGGACTACAAAGGAAGAGTCTACTTTGCTAATCACATGTGGTAGTCCTAGTATTCCTCCTTCAACCCCACAGCAGGGCAATAAAGCATTACCATACCACCTATGAAAAGAAGTGAAAGAGTGATTTGTGACAAGCATAGAGGAATCAGGGAGGCCAATGATGTCTTTACAAAAGCTAAGAGTAAGTGTCCAAAATTAATGCTTCATAAAAATTCTTTGGGATAAGAAACTATAGTTACTTGGCGAGGCAAATTGAAGATAAAGAAATAGGGGGTGAGAGGCTGAAGTGGAAGAGTGACCAAAGGAGGACTAGACCAAGCCAGTCCTAGTTGCCGATTTTCACTTCTTGCCTCTTCCCCTATCTAGAACTGTAGTATAGTTCAGGTTGGAAAGGATATCAGCAGGTTTCCAGCCCAATCTCCTGCTCAAAGAAGGGTCAGCTACAAGAACAGACCAGGCTGCTGCAGATCCTGAAAACATTGATGGACAGAGACTTCAAAACTGCTCTAAACAACCTGTTTCAATGGCTGGCTGTCCTCATGGTGAAAAACCTTTTCTTGATAGCAAGTCAAAACATCTCATTTTAATTATGTCCATTGCTGCTAATACTCCAGCTGTGCACTCCTATAAGGAGCCTGGCTTTTCAGTAAGCATTACCCTCATTTAACAGCAAGACACAAGACACACTTAAAATTATGTTCTACTAGGCTGAAATTGGAGCTCAAAGCACAACACCCATTCCCAACATCTCTTTTATGACCACATCACAAAGACCATGACACTGGAGATGACAAGAAAAAGAAACTGCCATTTCCAAGGATGAGAAAGGCAGCATTTCACCACACTGAGATCAAAACTTCAGCCAAATAGTTCTCTAAATGCAAGGGACGAGGTGCTCTGGAACAGAGGAGCAAACCCGAACTATTCAAAAGTTGGGCCAAGGCTAGACAAGCTTCACAACTCTCCTAAACGAGCAAGGCCCGTCGCTTAGATTGGACTAACAAAAAAAAAAAAAAGGCAAACAAAAGGCCTGATTACAGACCTCTCTAAAGACTGTATTTGCAAGTAAAATGCAGTATCTGAAAATACAAGCAAGTACTTTCCCTGTCAGAGACTGATGACTGATCATCCTTCCAACTCAATCAATGTGCAGCATGACTGCTCTGCACAAGGAAAGAGACTGATTTGTAGCCGTGGTCTGGACATTTTCAGTTCATTTCAGATAACGCTTTCAAGTCTAAATGTATCTGAGGCTTACTGAATCTGACAATACTTTCAACAGGAGGAGGCTTCTAAGACACAGGACATATTTCACCCAAAAATAAAAAACGGGAGAAAAAATACAAAACAAATTACCTTTTTCATTAAAAAGAAAAAAGACATTTTGTCTTTTTACAAGATGACAGCAATTTTGAAGCTCCAAAAACTATTATGAAATGTAGAAGCTTTGCAGTAGAACAAGACAAACTCCCACATCTCAGTCATCAGCATATGAGGAAAACTGATAGGACTTCTTAAACAGACTGCCATTAACAATGAAAATTAGTCCCCTCTGTTGCTAAGATTTAGCAGCATAATACTACTCTAAAAGCATATTACACTCCAGGGGACAGCTTTTTTATTTTTTTGATTGAGAACAGGGGACCAAATCCCAAAGCAACTCAATAAAGACAGGAAGAGAGGCTGTACAAGAAGTACAGTCCAGAGCCTAAGAGGCCATGCTTACAATTTCCCATGACACAACCCTCCTTTAAAAAAAAAAAAAGCCAAACATAACAAGACGAAAGAAAGAACACAAATATGATCAGCCACTGAACAAATACTGAGTTGCAGGTAATGGCAGATTCAAATCTTACTCTTCTCCTTACTTGTAGCTACCACCTTTCTTCTGTTGCGAGCTACCGAAGGTATGAGCTCTCCCTCCCAGGGCTTGCGAGACACTGGCTGAAGGTGACTGATGTGGAAGGTGCCACACATGGGATGCAGAAGGGCACAGTTAATGTTGTTTCCAGCTGCAAGATGGCAAACGCAAGCAATGGATGGACCTTTTCACAGGATTTCATTTACCCGTTTTGCTGGCAGCTGGAGTTACAAAGCTTTTGCTTTTAGATGAAGCAATACAAAAAAGGTTGTTCTGCCTTTTTTTTCCCCTCAAATGCACTGAAACCTATTTCAAGGTGTTCTATAATTCAGGCAGTAGCCTCCATGCAGATGTTTCATAAGGATGTTTCATTTGGTAACTTTCTTCCAAAAAAATTCCCACAGTCAGATGAGCAGCAGCCCTGCAGGTCACTTCACCTCCCACAGCAACTGAGCTGCATCAAGCAGAAAATTCTAAAGAAAAATCTTGAAATTTCCTATTAGCATCTAAGAAAGAATTGGTAAGGTCAGCAGTAGTTTATTTTTTCAGACTTTTGGATGTGTTTTGGTTTGGTTTTTTTTTGATATAAAATTGACACTTTTCTCATTTTACCAAGAAGTTACCTGCATCAGTGCGATATATTTTGTACAGATGAGTCTGAACAAGTTAAATAGTTTGGATAATAAGATAATACCACCTCCTCTACTACTACTGCTAGCAACTTTGCTTTAATGACATTCACATCCCAGCTTCAGGATGGGAGAGCTGTCCTTGAGAAAAGGAGGCACTTCAAGGTAATACAGTACAACCTAATGAGCTAACCCCATTCCTGTCTTAGGCAAACAACCTATGGGCAAAGGCTGATCTAAGGGCACAATATACTGAAGTTTTCTGCCTGGAATATACGTGTTTTGTCACTAAGTTGATTTGGTTTTGTTTGTTTGGGGGGGGTTGTTTGGTTTGGTTTTGTTTGGGGTTTTTGTTGTTGTTTTTTGGTTTGGTTTTTAAACAACCTCAGCATAGGGGAGAAATCAAGCTAGGACCTGAAAAGCTCATTTATACATTCTTAAACAGGGCTTTCACACAGCTGTATACATAAATACAGACCATGATACTGAAATTTTGCATTTTTCCTGTTTCTGGGGTTTATTTTGCTACTACTAATCTCCTTCTGTCTTACCCATCTTTTCAGTTACCCCCCTTTAACCTTTTGGTTCTCATATGCCCCACCTCAACACCATTTCTGTCTGGAATGTACAGAGGGCATAAGACTAATCATTCAGTCTTCCCTGTCTGTTCCTGCTAACAATATTTTTATTTTTTTTTTTTTTTATTTTTACATTTATAATACCAGTTCTTCACATTGTGTGACTGTTCTTCCTATAACTGTGATCGTGCTATTTCATAACACTCGCCATGAAACATCACCTATGTTTCAAAGAAAATAAACCTCCCAATACTACACGTGCAATATTTGGTTATAAGTAAACAAAATAATTCAGTAAGAAGAATTTAGAAAAGACAAAAAAGTTACTAATTTTAAGACTTAAAAGATTCATTTGATTATTGCAATTCCAGCAGATTGCTTCAAGCAATAAATAGTCTTCAGAGGGATGCCATTTACCAAGACAGCTGGGTGGACAAAAATAGATGCAACTAACCTACTCACATTGTATGTAAAACAGTTGTAACGTGGAGAATGAGGGTAAGACAACATATGTCAGTAGAGCTTTCTATTTCCACATACAGAGCAAGTACAAATTTATCTCAAAATACATTTTATAAAACGCATCTCTGTTGTACATTAATTCATTCAAACAATATTTCCTACCACAAAAGTTATTTCTGTCTTCAGCAACTATTGTTTTAAAAATATGTAACATCTGACCCTATACCACTGCAGTGACTCTGAGTCCTGATTAAAGGACCATACTCTCAATAAATGATTTGCAACATTAAAAGCAAAAAAAAAAATTGTTTGAAATTTAATTTCACCGCATAATTATTCTGATATAGAAACTCAGTGTTTTTCCAATTCTGAATTTTTAGAGAGAAATTAAAATATCCCAAATAGCCCTTGAAGACAGTTTTTTGCTTGCAACTAAAATTTAACATTTCAACAGAAGTTCAAAATAAACAAACAAAAAAATACAATACCTGAAGAAGGTCACTGAGGTCAAGTAACATGTCTGCCAAAAAGTCAAGGAATATGCACGCTTGTTGAATGTGACAGCATTTCTTCATTTCAATAGCAACACAAAAAAGGGAAGAAATAAAACCAGGTTTAACTCCCAAAGAAACCAAACACAGACTAGGTACTTGGATGCACCACTTCTGCTAAGAGCCAGCACCCAGCTGACAGTTCAGCTCCCCAGAAAATCCTGCCAGCACCTGCTGCATTTACTGCACAAGTTGTCTACGTGGAGTCATGGCTCAGAAAATAAGCCAACACCTTGTGTGCCTTACAATAATGCCCATATACTGCAGCCTAAGACCCCATAATAACAAAAAAACACAGTAATACCAGCAAAACAGAATATTCTTACTACGTTTAATTTAAGAACATAAAGCACTATCAGTCTCCTGTGCCAGCTTAGGAGCTGAGGATCCCTGAAAAACAGATGGAAGAAGAAAGTAAGAAAACCACAGTTAAGTTTGGTTTTTTTGTTCTCTTTTTCTCTTCTCTGAGGACCTGGGAAGAAAAAGTCACTTTGGCTATTCACTTTTCTGACCAAGAAAATTCATCTCTTTCCTTTGAGTTTTCACTTCCTCCATCATATCCCATGCTGCTGCAAAAATATTAGGTCACCATCTACTACACATTGTGGACACACTTGGAACGCATAATAGCTAAACACAAGGCAAAACCACTAGAAGTTTCCATTAGATTTTACTGAAAGTAAGTACACTTAAAAATATGTCTAAACAATAAATTAATTCAAAAAAACAACCACCAACCCAACACTATCAAGTGTAAGGTGCAAAGGTAGCCTTCCCACAGCTATCAAAGTAACAAACACAAGCTGGATTGCTTATCAGCTACTCAAGTGTACCTTACACATAGTAAAAGGGTTCCAGTTTACCATTAAAAGGAATGCCAAAGTAAAATGTAAGAGGAGAGAGCGCCAGGAGGCAAGCACAGAAAATGTATATGTGGGGGTGTACGCACATTTGTGTATGCAGCAATGTGTTAAGAAATCCAGTATTAAAAAAGCCAGGGACGTCAGAATAGTTTGGTACGTTGTGGTACCACAAGAATTAACGTATGTTCCTCATAAAGTAGGCCAGAGTAATAGAGTCCTTGTTTCTCCTAAATATTATCAGCTGTGGAAGGAGAATAATTCAGATAACGTCATCAGTTTCTATATAAACATTTGTCTTGCTAAGAATTTTTATCCTTGAGCATTTCTATACTCAATTTGCATTTGAAATTGTAGGAATTTAGAAGTCCAAATCTGTTACAGAATTCAATACGTTATGTTAATATTATTTGGCAAAAGTTAATCTTAGCATTAAAAAACACAGCATAGCTGGGTATTTAATTAGCTAAAAACTCAGTAGGTCTGAAAAAAATTGAAAAGCCATTAGAGATAGTATTATGAAAGAGATTAAATTAATCTTAAATTTTAACACAGTAAGGAAATTGCTAACAAAAACAATCTGTAAAATATACAGCTCCGAAATCTACATAGAACAATAATGAATTCAATGCAACTTCTTGGTCAAAGCAGTGAGAAAGGAGAGAAAGACTTTAACAATGCAATTGCCAAGGAACTGTAATAACTGTCAGCTCAAACATCTAGGAAGAAATCACTACACCAATTTTTATGAGAAATATTGTAGGATTGAAAATATTCCTAGCTCATTACTGACTTGAAGTGTCTGGTTACTCTATACCCACCTTGAGATACTCTGACCACTGAGATAAACTAAAATTATCACTCCTGCCTGACAGATTTCATCATAATTTAGGAAAAAACAAAAAAATACCAAAAGAAAAGCTGCTCATAGGTTATTGAGTCATCAAAGCAAGCAACCAAGCGATCCCAGAGTTTGTCTGCTGTCCCTGGAGACAGTGAGAGAGAGAGCATCAGTGCCAAATGCTAACTCAGATCTTAAATGAGCCAGAGAGCTACATTTCTAGCCTAGGTGTTTCAGATAGTCATAAATAAAATCTGTGAAAAACAGTTTTAGTAGAAGACTTAATAACAATTATAACAAGTGCTCAGGCTTTTACCACTCTAAGTAAAAAAAAACCAAAAACAAACACCTTTTTATCCCAGTAAGAAGAAACAGAGGGCACTGCGTGCATTTCTAACGACACGAGATTAGAGCTGAGAAGCCAGGAAATTCACTTGCAGGGTTCAGGCAACTCTGAAGCAATTTAGATCTACACTATTGATGCCTTAACATACAGTTGCTCTGCTCCTTAGAGAAGTGAGTTCAAGTGTCCACTGAAATTGTAAGCAAAGGTCACAGTAAAAATGTGGCATTTCTGGATTTGATTTAAGGTAGCCTCAAGCAATCTCCCTCCCTGATTAGACATGTAGCTGCTACAGTGAAGCATAAGCAAAGGGGAAATTTGAGTCATGCAGTAGCAATGGGTTGGCCTTTACTGTGAATATTGTGAGCACAATTATCAGCAGGAAGTAGTTGTAAAAACAGGCAGTTGATTTCAAACTCCTTTTTAGAGTTGGAATGGTTCATGAGAACATACAGCAACAGCTGAAAACAGCAGATAATACTTAATATGTATTCAAAAATTATACAATCGTGATTTTTTTTTTCTTTGAGGCTGAAGGAAAACAATGATAATTTTACATATGGAGACTGCTAGCACATGGAAAAGTTTTCAAAGGGATAGAAAGCTACTGATATTGTAGATATACACAGAGCAAGTAACAGGGCATAAACACAAGGGAACTTAGTTCATAATTTATAGAATCACAGAATGGCAGGGGTTGGAAGGGACCTCTGGAGATCATCAAGTCCAACCCCCATGCCAACACAGAACACCCAGGGCAGGCCACACAGGAACAGATCCAGGCAGGTCTTGTAGAGAAGGAGACTCCACAACCTCTCTGCGCAGCCTGTTCCAGGCTCTGTCACTCACAGTGGAGATTTTGCTCATGTTGAGGTGCAACTTGCTGTGTTTCAGTTTGTGACCATCCCATCACAGGGCACAACTGAAAAGAGCCTGGCCCCTTCTACTTGACACCCACCCTTCAGGTATTTGTAAACATTAATGAGATCCCCTCTCAGTCTTCTCTTTTCCAGGCTAAACATGTGGTCTCACTAGTGCAGAGTAGAGGGGGAGCAGAACCTCCCTCGACCTGCTGGCCACACTCTTCTTTATGCACCCCAGGATACCACTGGCCCTCCTGACCACAATGCACCCAATTAAAAAGAAAAACAAACAAACAAAAACAACAAACAGCAAAACACACCAAACCACACACAAAAAAACTACACACAGAACCAAACGAAAAAAAGTGTTAACAAGTTTTAACTGCTTTTCTTTTGCTGTTCATGCTTTAAGCTAATTTCACCGAGGTATGCAATTGACTGTCCACCACTAGAAACTTTAAAATCAAAACAATGAGTCCAAAGGCTTTAGTTCAAAAGATTTAATTCAAGGGAATCGTCTGACCAATGTGATGCAAGAGGCTAGATCAAGTGACCAGAACGCTCCCTTTTTGTCTTTATAATCTAGTAGTCTGTGGAAAATACGAGAGCACCATGAATCACGGCAATAATGATCTCATTCTCAGCACCAGAGGAAACAATAGTTCATGATGAAATGAATAGTACCGGAAACCTAAACCCCAAAATACTCAAACAAGCATGCATTTGTCCTTCAGATAGACCTACATTTTGCATATTCCAGCAATCCTGAAGTACTGACATGCAGTGGAGCCCCTTGTTATTCAGTACTGGCATTTAGCAGGAGGGAAAACTGCCACTTGCCAAAGTTATATACAGAGATGTAGGAATAAATTGTAGAAGATGCTGTTAAAATAACTAATTTACAACAGTCGTTCCCCCTCCCAGAGAAAAAATAAAATAAAATAAATTTTTATTTCAGTGTCTGACAATCTACAATCATCAGGAAACCTGCAAACATTATTGCATGCTACCGTGACAAAATTCTTCCACTATGTGGCATGTCATATCTGGGAGATACAGGCACATATAAGCACCATGGAAAAGACAGGGTCTAGTATTTATGTTAGTTAGTTTTCTTAAGTTACCCTCTGGATGTTTTACTTATTTTTACAAGCTTCTACAAAATCAGCCATAAAAGCCAGAAAGAGAACTAATGCCAAGGAACTGTGACTGCAACCCACGCAGCAGAAATTTCACATCCATAAGAGCTGTGCTGTCCACTAAAGCATTACCTTTTTTCAGCTGAAGCTAAAATGCTTTCTGTTTCTAACAAAAACTAAGACCAGATCCATTAAATATATAAAATATTTAAACAAAGTCACTCTCTGTACTCAACAAGAGCAACTCAGCTGGCTTCAAGCAAAAAAAAAAAAGCAAAGCTTAGGGGGAAATCTGACTGAAAAACAAAAATTTCTGAATATTAAACCACTTTTTTTTTTCAAGTTCTAAATGAAATGAAACATTTGTAATTTCAGTGTTAAGGTTCTGTATAAGCTACACGAGAGATGGGAACCTCCCAGAAGCACTTACAATAACAAATACATGGAGATAAGACAAAAAGGAGGGTGGACATAGAAGTGGAGTGATATCAGGATGAGTAACTAACGACAGCATTTGGCTGGCCCTGAACCCAGTTTTCCACCTTTCAGTTCAACACCCAATTCACAAACTTCCCTTCCTATATTTTCACATATCAGGTTATTTCTGATGACTTATCACAATTATATCTCCGCTGCATTACAAACTCTAACCATTTTAATTAGCAATTAATTAAAACTGACTGACAGCACTAATTGTTTAAAGTAAACATTTCTCTTCCCAATGCCACTGAACTAAAATGATTAGAAAACAATAACCAAAGCAAATTCTTTAGTAGAAAAATTCATTTCTGATAGCTCTAATAAAAGCTTTGCCTTGAGGCTGAAGTCCCACGGAGCCAGATTCCAAAGTTTCTTAAGTTTGCCATTCCATCTGTGCAAAGAAGCACACATAGTACAGGCTGCACTCAAGCATACAAATAAAAACCAGCATTTAACTAATCAAACTGGTAAGCACAAATGCCATTTTTATAAAAAGCTATCTTTATTTATATGTAGATTAATGCATGATTAAAACAGAACTGCATTTTCACCTGTGGCCTTTGTTTCCTTCTTTGCACACAGCTACATGTCTGTGTTTCAAAACCCTGTATTCCTCTATATTCCGTATGATAAAATCTCCAGCTTAAGGACAAAAAGCAGTGCTGCACCCCCACCCCAGGTAAATCAGGCTGTGTCTCTAGCAGTTCCCTTTCAGCACCTGCAGCATCACTATCTTCATAGCTAAGACAAAGTTAGTGGCAGTAAATCACCATCACCCAAACACCCAGGCAGACTATTAAGAAGGATACAGGCATTTCAGGCTGCACTCAGCCTGCCTAGTTTCATGGCATTAACTGAAAGAGTTATAAGTGTAGCTCTCTGGCTCACCTAAGATGTGAATTAGCCTCTGACACCCGTTCTCTGCTCCTCTGTATCCAGTGACTGCAGACAAAATCTAGGGCAACTGGGCTGCTGACTGGCGCCGCAGCTGGTCAGACTGGATGGATCCAATGCCCAAGAGCTACATTAACCTTCAGGCTCCCCAATGTACGTACAGTTCAGTCTCTACTAAATTAATGCTGCAGCTTTTCTTATTAAGTGTCTTCAGAGTCATTCCCGTTTCAAGGAACATTTTCAAAAGCAGGCCAGTCGAGCTGAATATGCAGTGAGCATTCAGCACTTTTTGGAAAACACTGCCCTTGAAGAATATGGTCTTCAAAGGATTAGGGCTAGGCTGTATTCCTAGTGTTACTGACTTCAAGTGAAGAACCTGCTTTGTGGGATATTGCTAAGTATTTACATAGTCGCATGTAAATTTATAACAGAGCACTACACAACCAAAAAAAAACTAAAAAAAAAACCCCAACCAACACTTCTTGTCCCAAAATGCTTGTACAGTCAACTCACAGTTATTCAGGATACCAGATGGATAAAATATGCAAAGAATATCTGTACTAAACTACTGAAAGATAATCTAGTTAGCATATTTACTTTGGGAAAAGAAAATTTAGGCATAAAGTGAAAATGTAAATATTAATTTAAAAGTTTTGAGAGACATGAGGTTAATCTTCAACCTAGATGATGGGACCATGTGTAAATAACAGTTGGCTATATTCAAACAACAAAAAGTCTCCAAACAAGAGAGACCCCATCCCCTGAACAGTAAATTGAACAAGTGCATGTAAAGGAAAACAAGAGAGGTTGCTAGGAGAAGCAAGGTTTAAGGAAGAACTTACAAGAAGAGTGGGGCTGGCAGACAAGAATGGGAGAGAGGCACCAGGAAAGGAGCAAAGCTCAAGGGGAAAAGAAGTAAGAGTAAATAGTAAAATCACTGCAGAAAACATATTTTGTCTGAAAAGACTTCAAACACATAAGCAGGTAGGAAATTACAGTGAAAAAATCTGCACAGAAGGACAATTTGATAATAAAGTAGGAATAAAAAAATAGCAGCTGTGAAGGAGGACACCAGCAGTAAAGATTTAAGTAAACATCAAGGAGTTCAGTTCTCTCTTTTCCCTTCCTGCAGAGTCTGTAAAGGTTATGACTCTTGTACTAACAGTGAAAGAAAAGTTTCACAAAACTCGGGAGGTGCAGATTTGAAAGAACTATTTTGAGATAAAAACTGAGTGCTCAGCAGAACAGCAGCACACACGTTTGGAAACATGAGGCAAATGGCTGAGGCAGACAAGTGGCAGAAGCTAGAAGCAGAGAAAAAGCACTGCCTGCTCTGAGGTGGCAAAGGAAGAGCAGCACCCTCACCAGCCTGACACTGCTTTTCAGAAAACTCCAAATGGAAGAGTTTGGGGGTTTTTTTGTATCTTTACAAAAACATAAGCACAGAAACCACCAAACAGAATAATCTAAGCCAGCCTGCCCCAAACAGGTTTCTGGCCCATTACCACTCCCTTCCCTGGGCTGCTTTTTGTGCAGCAACATGGCAAAATGGACCAGGGAACCGTCCAAAATAAGTTTGGTTTGGTTTGTTTTTTGCCTGTTTTCAGCTGCATTAACTCCCCTTTTCACATGTAACCACACAAACACCTGCGCTGATAGAAGGCAGGGGATGGACTGGGGGAGGACTGAGCAGGCAAGGGCAAAGCACGATGACTTCTTTCTGAAGCTGTGCCAGCTCACCCTGGCTTAAAGCATTCATCAAAACTAAAGCCCGAGACAATCTCTCAGTCACCCATCCCACCTTCTCCAATTTCTCTTTAAAGTAACACTGTTTGCAGACTTCTCCCCAGCTTGTTCCAAAACACAATGACCTACCTTATCTGAAAGAGAAATGTTAAAACAAATAAGGAGCAAAAGCCTGAAGAATAACTGCTTTATAGCAAACCAAAATCTTTTAAAACTGGTTAACACCTTCCTTGTTTTAAGTACATACACAGTTCCTGTGCAGAAGTTCATCACAGTACTGCTCGGGGTTACCCAAAGTAAATACCCAGCTATACTTTTCAGAAAGTAGCATTACATAGCGTTACAGTGCTCAATTAAACCAGAATAAACCCAAACTCTGCAGATACAGAATGTTTTACATTTTCCATGCTAGAAGCCAAGTGTTACATCTTTGCTTTCATACCCGTACTGAGTCTAATGCACTGGCATTAAGTACTCCTTGGAGAATTATCTCAATAGGCCTTTGCTGGGATGGGAGCATGGCAGCTGCTGTACCCAGTGCTGGGACACAGCAGAGTTTGCACAGACACCCAGACACTGCTTTCCTGCCAGTATCAGTGAACTTGATTCACCCATGCACAGGCGTTATCTAATATCTTACGTGTAAAACAGTGCACTCGTTTAGCAAGAAATTTCTGACACTAGAGCCTTTGTTTTAAGAAAAAGTATACCTCCAACAAATAAATAAATAAAATCGCATCTCTGCCATTCTGAGGCTTTGGTGGGAAGTACAACAATAGGATGTGTTAAATTTCCCATCCTCAAAGGCCTTTAAGAGAATCATATCCGCGTGTGACATGTAGCACAATGACAGAGAAACCCTTCTGTATCAGATGCCTGTAAGGCACTTACCTGCAGAAACCTCTTTCATTACTTGAACCCAAGGGAGGCCCTGTGTTCAGAAAGCAGGCAGTGCAGAAATACCCTTCCCCCTAATGGTGTATTCCTGTTGATCAGAAAACCTCACCTCAGCAGCTCTGCAATGCCACCCTCCCGGTCACCTACAGCGCTCTCCTCACAAAACGCCAGGCGTGATGGCTCCCCAGGTGTGGTCGGCTTTCTCCTGGGCACGAACTGAGCAACACTTTCACAAATGCTACCAAAGTGTTAAACACTTGTCCTGTAGTAACCAAAGCAAGTTTGATTAAAGCCATTACAGTAACTCGTGATAACTTCCCCAATCCCCTGGCTTTGTTACAGAACTTAAATGCAGCATGGAGCTGAAAACTGGCTGCTTAGCACTAGTTTATGAGCAGTGCTTTGAAGTCAGGACAGCACACCACTTTTACACTGGCTGAACTCCTCCGAGCAGACTGGTTTGGTTATTTTCAATAAAATAAATAGGAAAACATCTGGTTGAAAAAATCCCGAGTCCATGCTTTCACTTTAAGAAATGCCTACACTAAATACATAAAAGATTTCTGCATGTTTACCTACCTAAGTCACAACAGCACAAAAATATACAGAATTTGATCTTTATTAAAAAGAGCAAAATTTTCCAAGGTGGGCTTGCCTTAGGGCTCATGAATAGCAGCTTAACCAAATGAGTTACTAATAAAGCATTTTACCAAGTGTAGAACAATGCACCTTGCACAAGCTATGCTTTAGAGTACCACCATGAGAGTGTTCCAGGGAGAGTTATTCAACAGTATGGAAGCAGAAAATTGACATTACCTCCTTGGACAGTTTCCCAGGTATCTTGGGATACAGCAACAGGCAGAAGCAATGGAGTTAGTATACTTGAATTTACTACCCTATGGACAAGACAAAATATGCAACCATGTCTTCACTTCTGCTTCACAGCCATGCAAAAGGAGACACTACCTTTAGCTGTCGCTGGCAGAGTGAGAGGATACCTTCACTTCCTGAGAGCCCAAATGAACAAGACTCAAGAACAACTAAAAAAGAACAAGAACTGCAACAGCTTTTCTAACTTTTAAAATATCAATTACCAATCTTAAAGACCTCTCAGGGCTAGAGACAAGCGATACATCACACTTGGAAATGGATACAATTGTCAACATGACACATTCCCCTTCAAGGACACAACATACTGGATTTTAAAATTAAAACAAATTTATGTCTTGAAAAGTTCCCTCTAGAAAATGATTAAATTTGGTCATTGAACAAGTATGATAGAGCAGGAGGAGGGAGGAGTTTACATGACATGGAAAAAAAAAGACAACATATCTTGAGATTTTAAGGTAGCTAACTTCTCAGAGAGTTCAATTACAAGAATAAATCTTTGAGATCACTTGAGCACGGAAAATACAGTCACAGGCATTTGATACACTTTGTATTTTATCTACATGAAAGGGTGAGAAATAAACGCTTCCCTTTGGGAATCAGTTTTTCCCAAGAAATTGAAAGGTATAGGCCAGAGGGACTCTAGGCTATGGCCCAGGACACTGGGTTTCTGCTTCCATTTTTGCCACTGCCCAAAAAAACATTTCATACTTCTTTATCATGTTTTACCAAGGAAGACGGTATATTCCTCTACTATGGTAAAATATTCTGAAATCTTCTGATTATCTTACTTTTATAATACACATTTTGACTCTTGGGTTCCTAAGTCTCTCCAAAGGGTCAGAGAAACACGCTTTCAAATGTATTTCAGCTATAATCTCCCAGTAGATAACTAACTTTATGGTCAGCAATTCTTTTTCGGACCTTCTTCCTGCCTTTGAAAGACCCAAGCTACATCCTCTCTCAATGCAGCATCCTGATCTAACTAATGGGTTTATGATATGAAAATCAGCATAGAAATTCCCCCCCCAACAACCAAAATATGCAAAAAGGGCTTAAGAGTTAAGTGACATCTTGAACTCCTTATAGTAAAGAGATGCAATGCATATCACAGATTCAGTCCCTCCTTTCAGGTATGCCACTCCTAAGTTTCATGCCTCTATTATCCAAAACACAGTGCTAAGAAGCTCCCATAACAACTTAAAAATACCTTATTGTTTACTATTTAATTTGATTTTGCAACAGTTTGCTCTCCAATCACTTCATAAATACACATATCAATTCTCAGCGTTAAACAAAAGATAAAGCAAATGTCAACTCCTTGTTTAATGGTTACTCATCTTTATGAAGGAATCCTTAAGGAACAAGGGAAAAACCCTTTAATGTGAGTGAGGCAGGGGGAAGAGGAGGGTAGGAAGAGGCCAGAATACACATATCAATATCCTACTGAAAACTCAGGTCTTCAGTAAGTACTCTGCTGCCATTCTCCACTTGTCACAGATACTGCAATTCTGTTGTCATTACTGTCAATATTTACTTCACTTAAGTCGGAACTCCCAAAGCATCACAAGACAATGTTGCACAGCATCAGTTAGAGAACACACTGAGGTTAATTTACTTGCAAATGTCATTCTCACATTCTTAAAAGTTAACATCCTTCATTAAATGGTTTTAATCAAGATAGAAAATAAGGAATATTTTCCTGAAGTGTCATTTTAAACCTTTATCCCTGTATTATCTTCTTTTGAATGCTGCAGCAATGGCAAGCACTTATCTCACGTCTCTCTTACAGCAGAGAGACTGCTCTTTCATTATCAGTTTTTAAGAAGCTGTAAACTTAGCTGCTGGAATTCTTCATGAGAAAAGGAAAAAAAAAATCAGTAATGATGTACGTTTAATCTGCCTCTGGGAAAATAAAAAGTGCCAGTGATACACTGGGAAAGATCTCCTTAGACTGCTTTTCACACAGAGTCTTGAAGTAGGTTTTATTGTAACCTAGCAGTGTAACTTCAAATAACATTCTACAATGTGCTGATGGCAAGCTCTTAAAATACAGCTCTGCTCTGAACAACTGAGAATGCTATTGTGGTCTCGTGTTTACAGCTGCTCACTGATTGTGATATATTTGCAAAGCTTTCAAGAAAAATGATAACTTTTTCATCAACCACTGAGTCTTATAAATTCAGCCTAGGATTTTGATAACAAGTTCAGTACCCCAGAGCTAGTGAGTCTGCAAAACTTGCTCCTCTCCACAATTGTAAGATAAAAATTCCAAAGTGTTTAGACAATATACTTGGGAAAGTATATTCCAGGGTCTTAGCAAAATCAAAAAGGAGAACAGTACATAAAGCAGGTCTGCTACACTGTGGGAGGCAGCAGTACGAGGTATAGATGCACATGGGACACAAATATGTCTACATCATCTTACTGCCTCGATGAGCAAGTCATTTGCTTAACTTCTATGCCTCAGTTTCTCCAACCAGAAGATGGAGATTATAATATTGACTCTCCATAAAATGCTATAGATTTGATACCTCCTGCTGACAGAACTGTTTACATATTAGGTCAATATAATCATATATGATAAATACATTAGTAAAAAAAATTAAGCATCAGACAGAAATAACCTGAGAGAGAGAAGCTGAACTCGGTGTACACCCTCTCAAAGCCTGGCCCTTCACCTACAACTTCCACTTGTTTGCTCTTCTCCTGGCCCCACAGTTCTTGTGTTTCAGACTGCACAGTAACAACTGCTTCAAAAAGAAAACAGGCAGGGTTTGGCCACAACTACCCTCTTGGCTTTTAACTCCCCCTATGGAAGCAAACCTGGGTTTTCCAAAAGTCAGGAAGAGGTTTTAGTCACCAGCCCTATAAAATAACTACTAAAAAATAAAAATAATAAAAAATATCAATGAGCACCTGTTATTGTATCACCCATCAGGAGACAGATCGCTCTGGACCCTGAGCAAAGAGAAGTTCTCCATACAGAGCACTAGCCAAACAAACTGCTGAGCAGAAGACAGTTCAGCTGCACCTCTGAGCAAAAACTGTCACCTGCCCATCAGTCTTACACGGCACCCTACCCAACGTGGGCTCGGGGGAAACTGGTGCTGATGCAGATGCTGCTTATCTTGACTGCAGCAAAGCTGAAGACACGGTCTGCCATGGTGTTCTTAAAGCCAAATTGTTGAGATGTCATAGTTTGGCTAGCTGACCTACAAGGTGAGCATAAAACTGTCTGGACTGCCAAGTTTGAAGGGCTGTAATTAATAGTACAAAGTCCAGCTAGCAGACAGCTACTGCAGGCATCCCTCTGGAGCAGTGCTGTCTCAGTTAGCAATGAGATGACAAGGAAGAAGGTGCCCCAGGCAAGTATGCAGATAACACCAAGCTGAGGGAGCAGTTCATACATCAGAAGCTGGGGCTGCCATTCAGAGAGTTCTTAGCAAGTTGGAGAACCGGGCTGACAGAAGCTCCATCTGTCTGGAAAATGCATCTGGTGAAAAATAGTCTATTCTCTCTCCTCCTACCCTAGAACCTGTCAGTAAGTAGGAAGGGCTGTTGTGACGCAACGCTTCTGCAAAGTTACGTTTTTCTTGAAGCTTCTTTTGTTGATGATGTCCTCATGTTCTGGATACTACCTCTCAGCCAACATTCTTGGCTCCTGATTGCACTCCCAATTTCTCTGGTTGCAACGGGAGGAAAGTGACCAATTCACAGCTCTGCTGGAAGGGCTGCCAACCTTAACAGCAAAAAACAAGGACTGGAGCATTCTCTTGTTTCATTTTTGAATGAATACAAGAAACAGCTGAGACACTGAAGCCACCAGTTCTGAGACTGAGGAACAAGTACACCAGAAACCAATACTTGAGTTGCTTTCCTCTGCCACAGCAAGACGTTGGAGTCTAGGTGGAAGATAATAAATATTAAATGGAACATTAACAAAAATATTTTTCAACTGAAAAACCATGATTTGAATATGTGCTGGAAATAATTACTGGCAATGAACTGGGTCCTCCAGATGTGACAAGAATGCAGTGATTTGGGAGTCCCTCTGAGACAGCAGCACAGATGCAGTCCATCTGTTGCATTTACTAGAAGACAGATCCTTTAAGGATCAGAAATTTTCAACCAGAAAAGAAAATTCAACTTAAATTCTGCAGAAGTTCACACCACTCATGTGGGAAAAACAAACTTTGAACTCCAGGTAAGTACAGAATAGAGCGTTCTCTGATTTCAGGTACCAGGTGAGACACAGCAGCTGAAACCTCCAGATGTTTCTTTAAAAGACTTCTTCAGTAATAACTTAGAATTATTTTACATTTCTTTCCTCATTTCCCTGGAGAAAAAGGATGGTCCACTAGTGAATTTAGTGGAAAATTTCAAAAGAAATATTCCCAATTCAGACAGCCCATCTCTTTTGCCCAACAGGAAAAGTCACGGAAAAGCACCTATCATCTCACAAGCTTTGGAGCTGAATAGGCAGAACTTCATTACTCTGAAGCCATGGCTTCAGCAGGGAGGGAAAAAGCAAAAATTGTATTTTTAATGCAAGTTAGCTAGAGGGGACAAAATCCTTTACAAAGCAAGGACACAGTGGTGCTTTCTCAGAAACAAGCAAGTTCAGGTAACCTCTCAAATTTTCTGCAGTCTAACTTGAAACACCAGCTCTTTGTTTGTCCTAGAACTGTGCCACACATCACAATACCTGAAATGACAATAACAACTTTGTTTCCCCTTGGAAACTGCAAGGTGAAAGGGCTCTCTACAAGCACAATAAAAACTTAAAAGGACCAATTACAGAAGGAAAAATACTGTAAAACAGATAAAGTGATAAAATCTCCTGACAATAGGACAGAGGCAATGTTTGAAGTTCTGGGTTTTATGTAATAAAGAATTTCACATTTCAGTTAGTACATGTCATGTTGCCAAATATGCGTTTTTACTGCACAAGCTCTTCATATTAAAAAGGCTACAGGATATTATAAGCTAGAAACATTTCTTTTGTCCACGCGAAAAGGATTTTTCAGTCTATATACTTCTCTTTCAAAATTTCCTTTCCATCATGAGCAGTTCATATACAATAACATAAAATGATACTGTTCACCATTCCTCCCTGCTTACCAATACAAAAGGAATCTGAAGAGCACTGGTTTCTACTCCCTCCTGAAGCATACGCCAAGACTTTATTTTCAGCAGACAAGCTGCTCCTTCCCTAAAGAAACAGCTACCTCCAGTTAAAATTACTGATTAGCAAATCTCATAGCACTTTACCAACACATGCAGTCAAAGCATCACTGACACTACTGTATTTCTCACAAACTCGAAGGATGTTGAAAACTTAAGATGATTCACTTCCAGCTGATCCAAAGATGAGAGCTCCACAATTTATGTTTTATTGTCACATGTTTAAAGGATTAAATCTAAATAGAAGACACAATATACAAGCTTCAAAGTGCACGTTATCTTCAACATCTTATTTCCAATTAGCAAATCAAAATAAAGACGACATAGGGAACATTTGGCTTCAAAAGCAGAGCTCTGGAAGAAATCAAGATGTTGGTTGGGTTGGGTCTCATTTAAAGCTACTATTTTCCAAAACTGCTGAAACAGGGTAAAATGGAAAGATTATTCTCTCTCTCAAAGGGGAGAAAATAGCAGACATACCACCATGTGATGAGAATTACATCATCTATACTTGCAACAATACTGAGACAGTCTGGCAGTTAAACTTACAAGATGTTTTCTTTTGCCTTCGAGGAAGGACACGGGCTTGCCATAAAGGCAGACTAACAGTGAAAAGGTTAGAAAAGGCTCAGCTCACAATTTCACTTGGCATGAGATTACAAAACACGAAGAATCTTTCATTGAGAAGCATTTTCCAGTATGAAGTTTGTGTATGAAGACTATGTCATAAAAAAAACCACAGTGACAAACCCCTGAAGAAACAGGACAGCTTGAGAAGTACTTTTACCAATTTTTGAAAGGTTTATAGTTATTAGGATGTAAGAAGTGATTATCAAGACCACTTTCACGATATGAGGACAGGCCAGGAATGAGAATGAATACTATTTTTCCAAAACAAATTTGAAAGGAAATATTGTTTCCCTGATACCTTTGCTTTGTTCTTGTAGCATCAAAAATTTCAAGACAAACAAAAGCTGTGTAACACTTAAGAATATGATGAACGTGGACACAGTTTTAGCAGACTTCAAGCTAAAACAGTATTTGCAGATAGCAAGCACAGAAGTGCTTACAGGTCTCAACGCACTGCCTTTTATTCACCCTATTTTGCATTACTCATCTTAATTAAACTATTTAATAATGTGAATTTGTCTTCTAAGGCATCACTCTTACTGCATTAAAATGCAAATACACAATCTTCAAAATTATTTTAATGAAGGAGAGCATTTAATTTTCTAATTGACTTCTAAAGTATTAAAATGCAAAAAAACATCAGTGATGGCTATAACCAGGAATATTCTTCAGCGACTGTATCAAAACCATCAACCATAATTACTCATGTTTGCTACCAGGATTTTTTTAAAGAAAGCATCGGATAACATTTTTTCTTTTTTTTTTTTTTTTTCCCCCTCCATTTCTTAAGGGGGGTGGGCGTGCAGGGAAGGAAGGGGAAGAGTCTCCTCCACATCCCACACCACATCCAGCATATCCTCTGACAAAAGCAAGAACGTGCTACACAATGACCAGCTGTACCACACTGTTTTTTATTTAGCTGGTGTTTGAAACACATTAACTCCCATCGGGTCAAAACACACCACCCAGTTATAATGCTGGTTTTGCTGACATCAGCACCAAAATTCAGATGCGGCGATTAACTTCTGAATTAAGCAGAAAGCAAACCTGATTATTTCCTCTTTTAAACAAGCTTTAAGAAGATTGTTAAATATTTATTTTCACAAGAATGCAAGGATTGCTGAAGGTCAAATACATCAGAGGTGTGGTTCCCCTTCCTTGTCATCTCTCCTTTGTGTTTATTTCACTGGAAGAAGACTCCCTGCCATCACATTTCCCTCCTCTCATCCATCACCCAGAACTCATTCTGCCTTCGTTCCCCTCATTAGTTCCCATGTCTCTGCCACCATGTTTCAAGGCATCACCCCTTCCCAGTGATGCTGGAAAGGGAGGACTGCCCCTCACTTTCATCCTGATACTCCTACTGATGCCTTAGCTTTCCTGTTCCTTGCTTCTGTTTCTTTCCTTATTTCACCTTTACCACAAAAAAGTCTCACCAGTTCAAAAACCCCAAACTGGAACCTAACTATTAACAGGACAGACCATGCAATGAATTTTATTAATTACTGGGTTTATGCATGCAATGACCACTGTTACAGGTGTTAAAAGTCTGTCTCAGATGCTTCTGCTGTAACTATTTCTGTGTTACACAAGGGCCGACAGTGACAGAACACAGGACTGGCAAATAATAAACACTGCTACCTGCCCGTGACGTAATTCAAGCCCATAGTGTCAAACATTTCAGGAGAGCTAGTGCAGAAGCCTACAAAGCAAAGACTGTCCCTTCCTTTCAAAGGGAGACTGTGATGCCTGGTTTTGTGCCAGAACAGAAAGGTATGATGGGCAAGGGCAAAGGATCTCCAAAATTAAAATCCAATCTAAGTGCAACAGCTCTACTGAGCACAAACCCTGTGGTTTTCAGCAGTCATGTGCTTTGAGAAAGAACTGCACTTGAAATGCTCTGCTCTGTAACACAAGAAAGTATTTCTGCAGTCAGATTTCAGAAGAGGATTATTTTGACTTTTACTGTTCAAAATTTCCCTTAAATGAAGAAAACAAACAGCAGAGCTATCAAAACCAGCCAAAATTTTTTATCTTGATAGGCCACCTTGTGACCCTGTCCCCCTCTCAATTGCTGCAGATATTTTATTTAATGGTGTGTTATGGAAAAGTTGACAATTTGAGCCACCTGCTGGGTACCAACATCCTGAGGGGAAAAAAGTTGGTCATTCCTCTAACACAGTAACTGGTGAGAATTCTGTCAGTGAATTCAGTGGGGCAGGACCAGGTCTCCCTTGCCAGCAACAGAGGTCAAATACTATTTTATCCTGACTTAGTAACAAGTTAACAGAAGAGCAGATTTTCAGAGTGTGCAATTCTTAAACAAAACACTAGCCTGAACACACAGACACACACAAAATTACAGTCCTCCTGCTTCTTTTGGATGATATATTTAGAAATCCTATTAGCTGGAGAGATCAACATTCTTATCTGAATTTCCAGGATGCTGTAACATGCAAAATTAGAGCAGCTCTTTTAAGTGGGTCAATTATCACTACTGCACTTACAGCAGCTTTTCCCCTCCCTCCCTGCAGCATCCATAATGGGCATTTAGCACAAGGAATTAAACAGTAAGATGCTGACACACACCACAATGTGAAGCTCCCTTCCCCTTTTATATTTTCAGAATCTTACAGGAACAAAGAAAATCACCCAATTACAGAATCTCCACATTAAAATTCCAGTGTCCCTGCAGAAAGCGTCGATGACTTTCAGCAATGGGGCACCCTGCGGGATAAGGCCAGTCAGCAATCACACCATTTTCCTGCCACATCTGAATCACACACAAGTAAGGTTTATAGCTTTCCCCCTCGAAGGGACAAGAAAAGAACCTGAAAGCCACTCTCCTCAGCCCTGTCCCCGAGGTGCAGGGTCATACAACCAGTCTGAAATGCTTCAGGTTATTTTCTTCTCAAGAAGGAATTCTCTTTAAAAGACACTGGAAAATCACCAGATACAAGTGGAACAATTCAAGCACCCAGTGTCACTTCCGATACTACAAAGACATCCGTAGGGGACTGACAGATATGACACAGGACCTAAGGAAACACAGGCTCTTCTGCAGTACAGCTGGAGACCAGGCAAGACACCCAAGAGCGATGCAGCCCCGACTCCTCCTTCCTCGCTGCCCCCTGCTCATGGGGCAGCTGCCAGGAGCAGCCCGTGCAGGAAGGAGATGCAGCAGGGAAGAGAACAGAGCCACACAACAGAGTGTACAACATCAACAAGCACATGCAGGGGAAAATATTACTTTCCCACTAATTGGAAACATGAAACACCTCATTCTCTCCGCAACATACTTGCTTTGTACATAAGGCTTTATAAAGCAAAAAAGTGCAAGGCAGCAGTGGGAGTGGAACAACAGATGATTTTCCTTCACTCCATGGAAAAGGAGAATGGATATGCTGGCTTCAGGTCATGAGCCCTGCTGTTGAAATGCAGCAGTCCCAACCCTGGCTGGAGGAAAGGGTGAGAGTCAGAAATCAAGGTGTAGAAATTAACTTTCTATTGCTGTCTCTGACTGCCCTCTTCCCTACATCTCCAGCATTTTATCCCATGGTACCAAATAAGAATGATCACACAAGCCAAGCATTACCAAACACATGAATTATTTGGAAATAGATGCAAATAATATGGGGCAACATTAGCCGCACCCTATTTAAGGCAGTAACCTTTTATCAATAGATTCAAACACTCCCAGCTAAAATCCATCTGCTCAAAAGCACACCAATTATGAAAACTTCGTTTTGAAATGAAGTGGACACAGCTCTTCCAAGACTTCAAGTCCAAACAAATGCTTCCCAGTGAAGTATTTCTTTACTGAGAGGGTGGTCAAAACTGGAACAGGCTTCCTAGGGAAGCAGCCGATGCCCCAGGCCTGTCAGTGTTGTAATGGGCATTTGGACAATGCCCTTAACAACATGTTTTGAGTTCTGGTCAGCCCTGAAGTGGTCAGGCAGTTGGTCCAGATAATCACTGTAGGTCCCTTCCCACTGGAAATATTGTACTCTATTCAACTTTCAGTGAAGTGAGATCTTGACATCCTGTACCACACACACAAAATCTAGTGAAGTGGAATATTTTAGTGTTTGTGTTTGTAAATAGTATATGTATTTTTAACAGTGCAATTTAAAAATCCATTTTTAACCTCTTGTGTCCTTGTCACATTCACCATTTGAACAAAACACATTTTGAATGCAACTGCATTTAATGAAAAGTTACTAAACAGAAAGTCCTTAACCAAAGTGAAATAGAAACTGGTTTTATAACCTTCCCTAACTAGAGCTCTAAAATTTTGTTGATTAAAGCCTAATTTCAAAAGCTAATTGGGAACACTAAGCTGGCTCCAGGAAGTTTTAGTAGAGGTCAAAAGATTGCTGGAGATGTAATTTTTCACTTCTAATAAAAAAGGAAGTCTTGCTCTTTTCCTTGCAAAGCTAGACCTTGAAGTGCTAGTAGAGAAACAAAGAATGTATCCATCAAAAGTCCATCAAGGCAGAAAGGCTCAGTGGCTACTGCCAATTTTAGGATTAAAGAGACCAGTTCCTTAGTCCATCACAGATTTTCTGGGTAACTTTGAATGTGTCAGCCTCAGTTCTGCACCTGGAAATGAAGATAAATACTCTCAACTTCCCTTACTGTGACATGAAAATAAACACATTAAACCAGGAGGCATTCAACTAGCTTGGCAATAAAGTACAAGTACTGCAGAGAAATAGGAAATAACAAAGTACCGCCCCATTCAGCAAGGAGATGTCCATTTTTTTTCCAAATCCTTCTTGCCTGCTGGGATCCTGCAATGCTGTTGTGATCCTCCATCAAACAAAAGGGAGGTGCATAGGGCACAGGAAGCAGGGGAGGAAAAGCGCCTTATGCTTTCCCACCCAGTGCAAGTTCACATGCAAGAGGCACCAAACTTTCTCCTGGCAGCCTTCTCCTCCCAACACTCAAAATTTAAGAGGTTATTTTTCTTAGACATTTAGCAGAAAGTTTCTTCTTCAAACAACTTCAAACTTGGCTGCCTTGGACTGACCCCAGGAAGATCCCATCTCTTTCCTCTGACTACACACAAAGCTGCTGAAGACCACCTGAATAACTTGGGCAACCTCAATCTCAAGAGGCTGCCCAAGTACTGGGTGCTGGGAGGGGCCTGGCAAGCCACCCCAGCATCAAGAGAGATGAGCTTTGCTGGAGGGGGAAAACCTGCCCCAAATTTACCTCCAAAGGCAAACAGAGGGGTATTCACACAAGATAGCATAGCTGGCAAGGGAACTTGATGAGAACTCTTCTCATGTGGAAAAGGTTTTATTTACTATGCTCTAACAAGACAGGATTTGGTTTACAACTAAGGGTACATTTTCCAGAGAGCTTCAAAGGAAAAGAATAAATAAATGAAATAAAAAAGGTGCTTGTGTGGGGGATAAAAGATACTTGCCATGTAAAATGCTGCAGTTAAAAAAAAAATAATTTAAAAACACATGCTAAAAAACAGGTGGCAGCATTGGAAAATATTACAAACAAAACAGTGGACAGTTGTACAGTTTTTCTAACAGTTGTGTATAATAAAAAGGATTACAAACATAATGAAACATTCCTTGATTAAACCAAACTGATATCCCACCTGGAAAATCCTGGCCAGGTTCTCATTGTTCCTGAGTGACCCTAGGGCAGCCACGGGTTACGACCAAGCCCATAAGTCACTCAGACACCCTGCCTGGCTCTTCCCAACGTGTCTCTCTCTCGGGAACTGCAGGACCAGCTAAAGAGCCCTTTGTTTCCATTCAAACGTATGCAGGGGTGGAAAAGCTGTTCAAAACATTAAAAAGAAACAACTGAGGACTGTTACTATTCCAAGAAACAAATTAAGAGCCAGAATCTGAAATGCCTGGAGTGCTGGCAGTACCAGCTGAAGTCAGATGTCACTGGAAAGGCTCAGCATCACTCAGCCCCTGCGAGGGGGACAACTGGATCCATCAAACATGAGGATTTTAAAAAAAAAAAAAACATAACCATCTCCTGTAGATGGATTTTTCTGCATTATACATTTACTTCTGACACTGATAATATAGACACATTTTATAAAGAGAATAATTAAAGCTTTTATAGGTAGCTCATCAAAAAGATGAAACACCTCCCCAGTTCAGCTAATAGCTTGGTACGCCATTTTTCCTTTAGAAATTAATGCTGCCAAGTAATATAAGCAAGGCTAATGAAAGGCTACGTTGAAGCTGCTGCATTGTGTCAAATAAGCTCATAAAACCCATAACTGATGTAAAATCAGTTCAGATCTCAAATAATACATTAAAATTTCTAAGGAACTATAAATAAAATATGCACTTTAGATAACTAAACTTTTATGGTATCTTTAAGTTCTAGAAGTATTTTTTTCAGATTGAAAAACTTGTTACTGGAGTATTTTGCATTTCTGCATTAAACAATGCATAAAAACCAAGGAGAACTTAGCATTTTCCTATTTCAGGCTGAGGTTTATTCAGGCTTGATTCAGACTGCACCAGCAGACTTGGCTTCAATTTTCCTCACATTTTCACAGAGGCTGGCTGGCGACACGTACATTGTGAAAACAGAAGAATAAGCAGATATCCACATCAGATAAATACATTCCACTCCCTCAAACTGAACTCAATGCAATTTAATCCTATTTTCCCCGCTCCAAACCCTTCCCACTCCTTTGGTTCTGCCACAGGAGAGAACACAACATTTCTTGCCACTTCAGCCCCTGACTACATTCCACTGTACCTCCCCGGGCCACATACAAACTTTGCTCCTTCTATCATAATATTTTTAAGAAACATGTTGTCTTCTACTTCAGTGGATATCTGTTCCCAGATAATGTCTCTTGCTCCTATGACTCCCAAGTCACTCCACTCATTCATTTGGGCCACCCAAAACCAAGGTGCTGGCTCTGAGCATGCTTCTGCTCACAACTGCTTCTTCCATCTTCTCTTTTTCTCTGAAATACACTCACCAGTCTTTAGCTTTGAACCACATTTTAGAAATTTCTCCCCAACTTCCATAACCAACACAACAACAATGAACACTTTAAACTCAGTAAATCTACTCAGCATTATATATACACCTTCAAGTGTTACAAATACTGTATGTGCTTTGTACATTCTACAGCGTTTCTCCTCTTTGCACGTCGTCCTTTGCTGGCTTCTCAAAGCCAACTGCAAGCTTATCATCCTGAACGTGCATCTCCATTCCTGCTAAAGCATCTTGTCACAGGGCCATCCTCTACACTTGCTCTTGATCCCTCTGGACCAAAGGCCCTGGGAACACGGCTGCCTCCTGTAGCACATTTCTCTATTGTCAGTTCTAGGCTGGAAACAAATATAATAAACACACTGATAATGACCATCATATCATTAATCTATGGAGGCTTGAACATAGTTTAATTTCAAAGGTCAGCAATATGCACGTGTGGCTCTCAGGTTCTAAACTTTCTAATGAAAGAATATGATGCAGAAAAGGAACTTATATTTCAATGTTCAGAATCCATAATATAATTAAACAAACAAACAAACAAAAAACAAAACAAAAAAAAAAACACCAAGCAAACAACCAAAAACCCAACCAACAAAAAAATGCAAATCAACAGCAACAACAAAAAAACCCCAAACAATAAAGAAACAAAAAACCCCAACATACAAAAATCCAAACAGCAGAACACAGGTAGAAGCTGAACTCACGCTCCCGAAGTAACACGATTAATTTCTCAATATAAGACTCAAAATTAAATGAATTTTTAAGAAAAACAACACTAACAAAATTGAACCAGTCATGCACTACACGATCACTTCTTGATTCCCACGTGGCACAGTAACTGTGCAAACGAAGATGGAGTACTCGCTGATGCTGTTATAGAAAGACAGAGTCCAACTTGCAGTCTTATTCATACTTTACTCCCAGTATTTTATCTGCAGTATCACACAGGATATTATCTCCACTTAATGAAAAAAGTTGTGCAATGAATGTATGTATTTATGAAGTGTCAACCAGAGCAATACGTCTTGTACATAACTGAGATACATGCTGAAATATTTTGAAGAAGGACAGAAAACAAGCAAAGGTTTGTTTTGTTTGTTTGCTAGAAAAGTCAGCTACACTTGCTGTGCAGATTTCTGCTACATTACAGTGCATCCATTTGCCTCGCACAGCTTACACTGTGTAAGTATCAGTACCACTGGGGAAAAATGGACTGGCATATTATGGCTAGGCTATCATTGAGTAGTAACAAATAAAGGACTTTAAGTAAATAAATTACTTTAAAAATGTGACATGGGCATAAAAAATATTGGCAATGCTTTTAAATCAACATGGTCTTTATGGTAATGATGGAGTTACACTGTTTCAAAGTTTACAGAGTCTGTACATTAGAAAAGACCAGTGTAATGGGCAGGCTTTCCTTTTCATTCCACTGCTCCTGCAAAACCATGGGGTTTTTTTTTTTTTTAAACATGCAATGAACACAACACTATCAGAAAGCACTAATTTTAGGAAACAGAAAGTAGTTTCTCAAATAAAAAAAAAAAAAATCATCATCTCAATCCTAAAAGGAAAGCTAAGCTGCTCAACTGCTAAAACATAGAATGAGAACAGCAATCTAGAAGAAGCATCAAATCAAATAGGATACTGATGATATGCACACACTGCTTCAGAGTAGGAAAGAACTAAAATAACACAGAAGTAATTGTTTGATGCTGACTCCAAATTCCAGCAACTGAAACACAACATAAAAGAAATAAAAATATGTAAACCAAATAATTATGGATGGTCATCAGTATTTAAAGTTTACATGAATTTTAATGGGGTTCTACAAGACAGAAAGAGGGACGGTGCAGAGCAAGGGGTACTCGCATATCTGATGTATGCAGTCCCACCTCCAGCCACTGACTTCCTGTATGGTCTTTGACCAAACAGCAGAATTTATTGAATGCCTTTTTCCCCAAATTTAGAATGGGAGTGTACTGTCCTTCCCACAAGCATTAAAAGAAGGAGATCCAAGCAGATTGATGAAAAACCCACTGGAGTTCTAATCTGTTCTTTAATGCTGACACTGCAGGAGGCCTGAGGTTAATATTAATTTCTTTAGAAAAAAAGAAAAAATATCCCACAAAGAAGTATTCCCTATTTCATACCAGAAAAAAACGTTGAGAAAGAAGAAATTTAGAGTTCTCAATGGGAGGCAGAGTGACATTTATAGCTCCTCGTAAATTCTAAGTAGTGTACATTTAGAAAAGGAAAATTTTTCCTTGAACCAAAAGAAAAACTTCTTTATATAAAACCAACAGTGACAGAGTTAGCTCCTAAACACTTACCTTTACAAAGTCTCAACCAAGGTCTAACTGGGATAGTTGACTTGCCAAAAATACGTTTGTTTTTTTTTTAATTTATTTTTTGCGCATGAAAGGATACGAGGAGTTCCTTCTGTCCTACACACCAGGTAGAGACACGCAGCAATGACGTGGGTCATCTTCCTCCCCCGGGTTAGGTGTTTGCTGACGGCCATCTTGAAAAAATTAAAGGCAGTATCCAGGCAATGTTGGTTAAGCTGAAGCTGGTTACCCAAGTGGTGAATCTGACGTTTCCCTAGAAAAATAACAAGGAAAAAAAAAATGCTTAACAACTTTGTACTTAATGTGCTTTTGGGTTGAGACTTTTTTGGTGGGTTTTTTTTGTAAAGGCAAAACTATGGGGGCAGATTTTGGATTTCATCTCTGTGTGAAATACAATAACCTCTCAAATTTCAGGAACTATATATCCTTGGCTCCTCGGGACAAAATAATGCCTTGTTTGGGACTGCTAGAACTGAAATACGTGGAATTGATGAGCCCTGGAAAACAAAGCCACAAGCATAAGCCCCAGAGAGGATCCAAAACATTACCAAGACTTCTCAGGCAGAAGATTATGCCCCCCTCCCTAGGTCTATGTTATAGACTGAGACAATTAGCACTGCATTAGCTGTAGTTATGAACTTGTGGAAACTGGATCTTGTGGCATGTTTGACACTGACGTGCAAACAGAGAAGTTTGGCTGCAGATCCCCAGAATTGATGAAGTTTGCAGTTCCTCCGACCACGACAGAAGCCCACAAGGAAGGGAGCTCTGCTCCGGACCTGCCTGTGACCACCACTGACGGGAGGCACTTCCTTCCTCTGAAACTTTCACACCCCAGCCTTCACTGAAGGCTTGGCTGCCAGACTGCTGAGATTAGTTTGCAGCTTCAGGAAAACAAATGTGCCTTCACCCTTAAATAAAACAATTTTTTACAAGTGTGTTTTGGATGATTCATGTCAGGAAGTGGTACAGCTGCTGGGACAGATGTGGGAAGCGAGGTCTGGTCTGTCCTCACAGCTTCAGCTTCGGAAGAGTGCGTCAAAAAGACAGCTTAAGAAAAAGATGGGGGAAGTCATGAGGAAAACAGAGCGCTGAAGTTCCTCGGCATATGGGGTCAGACAGCACATCAAGAAAAACCCTTTAATTCAATGTGCCGGGCAGATGTTTCCAGTATGTGTATTTACAGGAAACACTTGGTCTGTTCCCTTCAGAGATGTCATGAGTAGTTTTGCTGAAGGGGGCCCAACGCCTGTGCGATGTGCCACAGCCACCACTGCTCACAGGAAGCGACGGTGACCAGGCAGTGCTTACCAGAACACCACCAGCACCTGCACGGATTGCACATCTTGATTTTATGCATATCCCTACACCATCGTCATTAATAACAAGGTAGATATGCTTTACCTCCAAACAACCTTCTGCCAAAGACATTGCTTCAATCCAACTTTAATAAAAACTGACTCAGATGTGCAGCCAGGGTCAGCAAGACTCCAGCCAAACAGGAGCTGCCACAAAGCAACAGCTTCCCCTTCCTGCACGAGTGGCAACTAGGGCACCCCACCAACATCATCTCCTTCAAGGCATGTTGGTCAACCAAGTGTATCCTTCCACTGTCATTACTACTTCATCCAAATGTGTTACATCACCTTCTCCAGGAGGGGTGGGTGCAATAAGCTACTCGAGAGTAATCCAAAACTCATTAAGTGAATAGTTTTTCCACTACCATCAGCAGGCCCTGGACTGATGCTCATCAGCCTCAGTCTCTCAAATATAAATACTGCATTTTCCTCAAATTAAGACACTAACTGTCGCTCTTCCTCCCTTGAATTTTATTTCACATTCCAAAATCTGTACACTGAAGTGAGCTGAAGCCTTTTAATGGTTTCTTCTCATTGGGGATGGAGCAGAACTACCTACCCTTGAATACTAAAACTCCTTTTTGCACTGGCAGCACAGCAGGTTCCCTGATTGCTCCCCCCACCACTACACGCAAGTTTACTGTGGCAGCCCACATGGATCAGGCTAGAGAAAGCCACCTCTTCCTATCATCTAAGCTTGCTACTTTATCTGTCTCTATTTTGCCATGCACAGCTGCTGAGACAAAGACACAAAGAAGTGTCATCTGCAGAGATTTTAGGCACTACATGCAGATGTACAAGACACTAAAAAACTAGACATGCCCATGTATCTCTCCCTCAGCTGCAGCGAGATCCAGATTGGAATCCCTGCAACATTCCCTTCAAGTAAGATGGTCCAATTCCATGTCCTCAAAGTCACAAAAGCAGCTGATAACAAGAAACAATTTCAGCAGTTTCAAGTGTTCTCTGAATTTTGCTTTTAAGTAAACCTTTGTAAAAGCATGAAGAGAACAGTGGCTCCTGTCAAGAAAGAACCACGTGCACTCCTGAATGCTTCCTGGGCTAATGGTGGAAGTGGTATGCAAGGCCCATCCAGCTCCACAAGGACCAGGTTGGATCTGGTCACCAAGCAAGAGCAGCTGATGAGGAAGCTTCCCACGCTACCAGAACGGCAGCAGCTGGTGTGGTTCTGGGTGCACACCAGAGACCATCCCAAATGAGCTGGAGATGCAGAGTAAGAACAGCACAAGTATTGATGAAACTTCTCCCCCAGCACCCCTCTGGCCCATCCCCATTAAGAGATAATCCTCCCAAGAACAGCACTCTCACTCAGGGCTCCACACCTCGGAGAGCACTTCAGAAACTAAGAACATCTCAGAAGAGGAAAAAATAACACAGAGGAAGATAGTAGAAATTCATTTCTTTCATAAGCCATTTTTCCCACTGAGCTGGCCCCATCCCCAGGCTACCATGAAAATTCTCTGAGTATTTTAACTTCTTTTTTTTAATTTCAAATGTTAAAATATAATTCATCATTATCCATCTTTAGTAAACAGGATGACTGTTTGAGTAGTATACGCTTTTGTAGCTGAGCTCTTCATCCAGCATCAGTATTTTAAAATGCAGTTACTTTAGGGGTGACCAGTTATTGTCTACTGACAAACACCAAAGACATCTAAGAGCACAGCAGCGTACTCGTCCACTCGGGAAATTCTATTTCTCTGAATGTTACAGCCTTCAGCAGACCAGTGAAGGCTTTAATTCTCTGTGCTAGTACTCCCTCAAGCTGTTTTGTAGTATTAGGTCAGTCATACAGTTTGGGAAAAAAATAAGACAACTGTTATATTGCTGTTGATCCCCAAAGTGAGTAACTTAACACGGGACAATAAGCATCTTAGAAATTATGTGCATCTTGATGACTAACTTGGTTTTTCCTTATTGTTACAAGGGATAAAACAATGTACTGCTTATAGCATCATCTAAGATAAATATTTACATTCTGTAACCAGTTTCCTATTTACTAAAGAAAGATCAAAAGCTTGTTGTTCCCTCACCATCCCCATCCCCCACCCCTTGAATTTAACATGATAACAAAATTCTACTTTTCTAGTATCTTACGTAACACCAACAACACAAAACAAAACAGCTGGAAAAGTCAGCATTAGCAATTGTGCTTCTAGCTTTCTCCACAAGGAATCCGAGATACCTTGTACTCCTTCTGGCTCTTTCAGAGATCTAAGAAGCATCTCCATTCAAAAGCTAACTCCAAGAAAGGGCAGCTACCACCTAAGCAGCCATTGCGCCAGCACTGCAGCACGGTACCGAACTGGTGTATGGTGCCCTGATCTCAGTCAGATGACAATCAAAAATATGTCATTTTGTGACTTCCATTCTTTTCTGCCAGTCTCACCAATGTGACATTTCCAGAGCTGAAAACTGTGTCTCTGTAATATTTTATTTAGCTATAAATGCAGTGATTTTATCTGTTCCTATCTGAAGGGCTAATATTCATACTTAGATAAATTGGGCATAAGAAAATAACTGATCAAAATAAATTCTCTATCCAATGCTCCAGTTACTGTTGACAAAGATAAAGATGAGCAGACACCAATTAACCATTCATACTGCCAGTCCTCAACATGAAAATTCCTCAGAACTGTGCAATGATAGCCACAAACCTTGCTAAGCATTCGGATGCTTTCCTGCATGAGTGACAGAAATACAGTCAGCGCAGAGAGGAGCTGCAGAGCTGCTGCAAGCTACAGGCTGGGAAGATGAGCAATTCCCTCCAGCAAACCCACAACATACTGCATTACGTCTATCGGCCCTTGAACATACTGCCACTGCTCCACATTAGCTGGGTGGCATTTTATTGCCTTCTATTTGCTGTTTATCTCCTGTCTGTCTCTTATCATTTGCTCTAGACTACCAGAGTGGCTTCCATCAGCCCTTTCTGCCAGTTTGACCATATGGTCCCAGTGTGCAGTGATCTGGTCCAGAATGCAAGAAACCTTATGATCTCAGACAAAACAGTGGGAATATCCAACGTTATAATGCATTTTATTAAGAATCTGCTCAACTCATTATTCACCAGATTACATCTCAGTGTTACAAACTCAAATTAATTGAGTGGCTCTATTGGATGGAAAAGAAAAGAACTGCCACACCTTTAAACCCTGCCATGCTTTGGGTTACAAAACAAAACTTGAGACAAATGGCTTCCCAGCCTTCTCATCCATTTTATCCACTACAACAGCTTTTAAAAAACTTGAGTGGAACACTACTCTAAAAACTTGCAGCTACTATTATTACTAATTAAAGGCATATCGTCATGTGGAGCAGTCAGAAATAAGTATTGCATTTTTCTTCCTAAACTGCTGGGTAAGAGCAAAACATATAAGATAAAAAAAAGCAGGGGTAAAACAAGTCTTTTAGTAGGTGCATATTTTTATTAGTACTTGAGGTAAGAGTTGCCTCTACCTACTTGAGAGTCCAACAGAGGCTACAAGGATGATGAAGGGTCTGGAACACGTGCCTTAAGAGGAAAGGCTGAGACACCGGGGGCTCTTTAGTCTGGAGAGGAGAAGACTGAGAGGGCATCTAATTAATGTCTATAAATGCATGAGGTCTGGGTGTCAAGAAGGCAGGGACAACCTCTTTTTGCTTGTGCCTTGTGACAGGACAAAGGGCAATGGCTTCAAGCTCAAGCACAGGAAGATCCACCTCAACATGGGGAAGAACTTCTTTACTGTAAGGGTCACAGAGTCTGGAACAGACTCCCCAGAGAGGTTGTGGAGTCTCCTTCTCTGGAGACTTTCAAGACCTGCCTGGACGCATTTCTGAGTGATCTGCCCTAGTTTTGTCCTGCTCTGGCAGGGGGGTTGGACTTGATGATCTTCGGAGGTCCCTTCCTACCCCTAACATTGTGTGATTCTTTCGAGCCTTACAGATTTTTGACAGATCCTGGGATTCTTTTTTTAAACCAAAATAAAGAGAGCCTTTAAGGTCAAAGCTTACACTTCATGCTGCCCTTGTAATTTAGTGATGGCATTACAGTGGTGTCTAAGTAACTTTGGGAAAAGGACAAGGAACAGTGGCTTTTTAAAGAAGGCAGGACAAGCTCATCAGCAAGGTTACAGAAATCCTGCCCCTTCCCTCAACTGTGAGACAGTAAAACTATTCTCCTTTAAAGACCTACAGGGAAAAAAAAAAAAATAAAAAAAAAAATCTAGAAACTACATAAATCCCATGCCATATAGGACATACACCAGGCAGCTCCCATTTCTTTCTCAAAGGCTAATCAAACCAGCGAGGTAGAGGGGGAGGCAGAGGCGGGGGGGAAAGGGAGGGGAAGGCAGCTTGCACTTTTGTAAGCAACACACAAAATCAGGTTCCCAGGCTACCAAGTACTAAAGTTTATCACGCTCCTGAATCTACATCTAAAAACAAAAGGCTCTTTTCAGTTTTTCGTTCCAGGCCTACGAAAAAAAAAAGTGCTTCAACCCATCTACTCCCAGCATGATGAAAGGAACACCATCATCTTCTCAACCCATGCCAATCTCAATGCTTTGAACTGGCACGTAAAACCTGAGCTGCCAAGTTCAGATAGGACTGCTGAATGCTACTATCCTTTTATTTCAGAAAATGTCTATTATTTCAATGGAGGAAACAGTGGTTATTACAAAACAAAATGTGAGGGCTAGAAACCACAGTCACAAAACAGATCTTCAGAAAATCTTGCTAATATTAAATGCTTAACAAGAGGCAGTTGATAGCAAAACTGCAGCTTAAGTTATGAGGAAAATAGAAAAAAAGGGGGAAATTAGGCCCATTCTTTACAAGCAATTTTCTTTTATGATCTCGTTACCTCAGAAACATCTTGTTCTCTTCCCCTATTGAAGAGGAATCATCTTTTTTTGGATCCCTTAAAAGTCAGTAATGTCAAGCAGCTACAGCTATATATTACTCTCATCTGGCTTCTGCCTGTTCATCTGCAGCCCTCCCCTCAGACTGACAGAGACACTAAAGCTCCTATTTCAGAGTAGTACTTTTCAGTACCAAGCACAAGTTTCCAGGGAAATAACAGGCAGTACACTGACAGAGCTGAAATGAATTGTTATTACAATGCTAAACGGCATCATCAAAATCCAGACATACAGATTTCCCTCCCTTGCTGCACTTTGCTCCAGGGGCCCTAGAAACAAGAACTACCTGAATTGGGCAATGGAGTCATGTTAATAGCACTAATCCTTTTTTATCCCCCCCCCTTTGTTGTTTTGGGGTTTTTATTCCCCCAAAAGGACTGTTATGGTAACGAACACCAGATTCTATTAAAGGAAATGTTCTGTGTTATTTTTTCTTGGGTATTCACTTCCAGAATATGAATTACTTTACTGACTGAATTTTATGTGAAGATTTTACTCTGCATTTGTGTTTTCGCTCTTTTTTTTTTTTCTTTGAAAAGGCTCCCCAAAAGAACTCTCAAAAAAAGGAAAAAAGAGCAGTTGTTACATGTAGGCATCCTTGAATGCTTTGTCATATCTTTCAATTTCAGCAAGTCCCAGCTCTAAGCCTGAATGAATTTCCTGCTCTTTGCTCCATGCCAGCCCTCTATGTTACTTGTATTACAGTTAAGTAAAAGAAACAAACCAGCCACTACAAAGAACGTCCAGGAACATCAGTAGGGCCACTCTTATGAAGGCTGGTCCCTAAAGCCTAATCAAGGGTAGAGTCCCATTATCAAAGACAAGAAAACATTTAAAGCCCAAACACTGGTGAGAGGCAGGGAGGAAAGTGAGGTGATGCCTGCAGCCATCACACCGACCATTGCCAGCAACACGCACAAGACCATGAGCGAGAAGCAGCTTTATCTCTGCCAGCGTGCAGTGAAAAAGGCCAATGAGTATTATAAGTATCAGCAAAGTAGGACAATCCAGCAGTGCTGACCCTGCACAATAAAAGCTTTCATTTTATTAGGGATAGCTAAGCGTTATTTCCTTTAACACCATCACCTTCCTCATAAGCAGTGAGAACATATTGGCCTCATTACCACACTCTGCCTAACTTCAGCCTAGCCCCAAATCCCCACTTCGCCATCATCTGTGGGTGCACCCCATGTCCCCAGTCTTGAGGTTTTCCACGAGACCTCCCCAGCTCCTACACAGTAGGTGTCAGTCCCAGTGCTGAGCAACCTGGAGTCCATGCACACTCTACCCCACTCCAGCTGATGCATCACTGTGCCTGTGTCACCTGGCAGACCTGCTCTGGGGACTGTCCAAGAGCATGCTCTGTCCCCATTATCTCAGCAGAGTAAAACGGTTCCTGGCTCTTTCCCTGTGATATTCCACCAGCTGCACCAGCACAACTGTTTGTGGGGACTCACAGAAAACCAAACCAGTAAACTGACCCTCATTAAAAATAACCCCATGAAATAAATAATAAAAAAAATAGACTTAATCCAGGCCTGTTTACTGAAGGATTGATGCCTCCACTTTATCTTCTTAGGGCCAGAACCAGGCTACCTCAGCACAGACACCTATATTCAATTTCTCTGACTACTGACAGCAATCCAATGCATCCATTTTGTCTCCCATAAGAGCATCCCAACCACCAGGTGCAGCTCCCTGTCTCTCCTGGTAAAGCCCTTCCCTTGAATGTCAAATGTTCATTCATTCATTCAGATACAGAGAACTAGCGTGCACCTTTAAGATTAATGGCTTAAAAATCCAGATAGCGGTCACTATTCTAACCGCTCTTAAATATTTAATACTAAGCTACTTTTCTTTCACCTAGAAAATCTACTGTTAATATCTCTTCCCAGCACTTATCTGTACTTCCTTAAGTACTGGCCCTTGTATTCCATTATGCCAAAGGAGGCCTACAAAGCACCCACATAACCTTCCCCACCCCCCTCCTCAAGCACTTTTTCCATTCCCCAATTTTATGATACCACTCCCACATGGGCAGCCTCTTTGCACGTACAGCGACTGGCCATTTGAATTAATTTGCTTTTACCCACTCTGAAAAAAATGGCATCATAAGCTGTTCCTCTGACTTTTTGCATTCAGTTCCTGAAATTCTGCTTCCCTTGCTGGTGGAACTTCTACTGCTGCCACTTCATTTCCATCACCCACCTGCTACCCCCGCTTCAACAATAGACCAGAAGCCATATGGTTTACTCACAGGCTGCACGTAATCTATTGCTAATCTGGTCCTTCTTATCCTTCCTTAATTTTTTTTTAAATACAGATAAAGAACTTCACGTTAATGAAGTCCTTACTGAACTTCACTTCTGGTGTTAACTGCTGGAAAACCACAGCCACTGATGACATTGAAAACGTAACACGCACACAAAAAAGCCTGTTAATTCCCTACCATCTGAAGGCATTGGATGTTGGATCATTACTGTTTTAAGTCAAGCTAAAGCCCAAGCTATCGCTGCAGACAGCATCCCCACCTCCAGCACGACATGCTGTACAGATAAGGGAGGTTGTTATGATGAAAATCAGCCCAAACACCAAAAAGTTAAACTTTCATTTGGACCTCATATAACTCAACAAGCAACCTCCCAAGCCCTAACAGCAGCAGAACATGGCTGGGGTGAGGAGAAATGTTGTCAGCAGCCGCATACATGTGGATCAACTTAAAGCAAATGTGAGTCTACAGCCTAAATGGGTCAAAGAGAGAAGTACACTCTATCCCGACGCTTCCTCCGGCTTCCCTGCTACTGCTCCCAGCCCTCACCACTCCTAGCACAAATGAGCTTATGCAACAGTCTTGACTTACAGTTTAAACAAATGCTAACATGCTCATTAATTGTTTGTATATTAGAATGTTTCAGGTCATCTTAAGATTATTTCTGGAAACAAGAAAATATGGACTTTTATAGCACAAAGTTTTGTCAACTGATTTTTTTTTCCTCATGTAAGATTTGCAGCTGTTTCAAAGTTGAAACAGCTGGAAGTCTGCACTACTGGCAAGAACTGTGAGCACACGTATGATTAATGCACAATAACCCTTACCTATCTGACAGTAAGGAAATTTGAAGGAAAAATTTAAGACACTAAGAACTTTTAGGTAGTGGTAGCTTCTGATTTCCTTTTGAAAGCACCACCAGTTAGGCTTTGATTTAATCTCCCTCTGTTTTCTTTGGACAGTGATTTTCTTTTTTTTTTTTAATTACATTTAAGTGACAGTTATTCTTTGAGATTTTTCTATATCTATATACATATAAAGTTTTTTCCCCACACTTAACAATTACCAATTGTTACTCTTGTCACAACAAGAAATGAAACATTTCGGCTGTCACACAGCATTACTGCTGATCCAAGCACTACCTTCAACCATCCAAAATCATTTCTACATCACTGCAAGATAAAAAAAAATGCTCATGACATAATCTGACAGTTTTGAAAAGATCACTTTTTTAAAGTTTTTAAAACCCGTAACTCTATGAGAGATATCAGAACTTGTTCCATACCTACAAAGCTAAAAGCATTTGACTAACAAGCAACTGCCATCAACTCACAAAGATAGAAAATAAATAATCAGGAATACAGTACAATATAGGAAAAAAAATGAAATCTTTTGCCTACTGGTAAAAGTTATCAAACTACTTATTTATTTATTTGGGTGAAAAAAAGAAGAAACTAAACACCAAAGCATCTATTGCTGTAATGGAAAACTTTACAGATGTGAACAGCATATAAATCAGCGCAGCGTTATCTGCTCGCTGACAGCAAGTTCTAGCGCCTTCCCTGCAGATCAGGGCTTTTGGAAGGCAAAGAAGACTGCAAACTGACAGGAGCCATTTTTCCGAGTCTTGCAGACACCACAGATGCAGACAGTAGCCCTGGGAGTTGAGATGCTTTGCATGGACGAGGAGGACGCAGGAGCTGAAGGTCTGCCCTGGTCAGAACTGCCACCAAGGCCAAGGAGAAGGACAAGAGCAGAAGTAATTACCACTTCTCAGCTACACTGCAGAGCCTGTTAGCCAAGGCTAACATACTAAGACTGTTTAAAAAAAAAAATTAAAAATTAAATCTTCCTGTTTAATTAATCTTCCCTGCTATAAAAGCCAGTCCAGCCTTTCCCATTTCCTGCCAAGAGACTCCCTGCCTTCTTCTGTGAACCTTCCCTCCCTACTGTCCTCATCCACCTTTAATACTGTTTGTAACACATCTGAGAATTTACTTCTCCTCAGACATATGCAGAACAATTTTCTTCCCCTAGAGTTCATCCCTGCTCCTCTGCACACCAGTTTTCTGTCAAAATGCAACTGTTACTGGTAAATTATTTGCACTTTCCATCATCCAACCACGTAGGCAGGAAAGACCTTACTGATAGAGACTAAAGCCACTCTGCTCTCAACCTGCATTTGACTTACTTGATTTGCAAAATCAAATATATATATAAGAAATGCATTTGATTTGCATGTGACTGCAGCTTCTTCAGGATTGAAAAAGGCCTGTGAGACCAAAGCTACTCTTGGGTTCTGGTTGTTTAGCTTTTTTTCTTTCCCCTTAAATCTACTTGCAAATATACCTAAGGCACTCTTCTCCACATCCAGAACTTACCCAAGTGACAGTCAAAAGATGCATGACACAGTAATTCCAAAAGTAAAAATGTCATGAATGTCAACTAATTGGCAAATCTCTTAAATCATCTAAAAAATATTGAAATATGGTGAGAAGGCATCAAGGGAACAAGGATGCAGAGAGAAGTAGTAGAGGGGGGGGTGAAGAAAAAGAGGCAGTTATTAAAGATATCAAAGGCATAAGACATAAAACATGACCTAAAAATGGAAGCAGAAAGATAGATGTGAAATCAAGCTGGAAAAGGCACAGAGACATTACAAAAGCAAGAAAGATTGTATTATGTTAATACTTATTTAAGGTATTTTTATATGAAGCTGATGAGAGGGGTCAAATTCTTCTTCCTTTGTGGAAGGGATAAGAAACCTGGCAGTTAGGTAAGAGAGCATCAATCTTGATACAGGCTGCAGCTAAAGAATGAAATTCTGCCCTTAGTTTGTCCCTGGCAGCTGAGTCCATCAGCTACAGATAACAAGGAGAAAGAATCTTAGGGAGGTGCTCTCCTTTACTACTACAAAAGGGCTACTTGCATCAGAGCTACAACTGCCCCCATGTATTTTACCTGTGCTCTGCCCAGAGATGATGGAATAAATTGTATGGACAGAGCTTCGGACTCAACTTTCGCATTTGTTTCCTATTGAAACTAAAACCAAGTGATGGCTACTGTAAATCTCAGCTAAAAATGTAGTGAATCAGTGAAACTATTTATCAAGCCAGTCTCTTGTGCTATCTAGTTCAGCTTGGAGTTGAAAAAGAGGTTTATGTTTAAAGAGAGAATGCACATATTTCAGGAACAGTCCTATATTTTTTTAAACAATAGCATTCACAGAAGTCAGACTGGTCCAGCAAAGAATTAAAATTACGCCATATGTATTTCTAGAGAGCCAGCATGGCCCTCTTCAGAAAAATATTTGCCATATTTGAATAATATCTACCTAGGTTTGCGATCCCTTCCATTTATAGGACGCTACTCTTTACATACAGGATGTCCCCTCTGTACTAGGAGGAAGGAATTCTCAGTAGAACTTGTCCTCCTCGAGAAGCCTGATTACCCTACAGTTAAAGATGGAGAGCATGGTAGGGGGATGGGGAAGGGTGTTTGAAGACCTAGAGACAGAACCAAATTACCAAACATGATTTGTTACAAGAGCAATAGATTTCTGGAAGGCAATGGAAGTTTAAGCCATAAATAGATAAGCGTGAGTTCATGTCTAAGGAATAATGTGAAATTAAAGGAAAATGTAAGCATCATGTTAATGGGAACTTACAATAAATCTCACTGGACCTCATAACAGTTTCCCAAGGGAACTGGTGGAAACTCCCACTGTTTGGAACATATGAATCCAGGAAGGGCAAAATACAAGAAAAATGCGTGACATGAAGTCATTTTTCATAAGAAAAACGGGCTAAGATGATTTACTAGGTTAAAATAAGTTCTTATGCTTTTGCAAAACTGTAAGCTTCAGAGAGAGGCTGCTTTGCGTGACAGAATCATTCTGTATTCCGAGTGTGCAGAACAGGGGACAAAAATCCCCTCACTCCTTCCGCCCCAAACAGCCATCTCTGCTGAGTCGGTACAGCTGCCTTCCAGCCTGCTCACAGTTTGGCAGCAGAACAATAGAGAGCCAATGTCACTGAGACAGACCAACCTGACCTGTACAGCAAAGATACACCTATACTCAGATTCCTACATCTTACCTTTTTTTTTTCCTGTAGTGACCACTCCATTCTAGTTTTCCTAAATTAAATACTGTATGATCAAGACACCCACAAAAAAAAAAAACACAAACCAAAAAAAAAAAAAAAAAACAAAAAAAAAAAAACAAAAAAACCCACAGCCACACAACTCAACACTTGTTCATGTAAAAGTCTGAGAAATTGTGTCCATAACTGAATCTTTATAGACCGATTTCCTTTGCTCTTCTAGACAATCCACTTGCCTCAGTGTGCCAGTCCCTAGTAGTTAAAAAAAATTTTGTGTAAGACAATTACATTTTTCTGTTCTTTATGCGCTAAACCTCAAAGATCAATTACAACAGGGTATTTTCTGTTCAGTATGACTCCAAGATTGGATGTGAGATCATCCATTAAACATACATATCCAAGACTAGATGCATTATTAATTCATTTTCCCCTAGGTAATATGGCATGGTGAAAAATAGCTACCAGAGAACATACTGACTAAAGACTTAAACAGAAATCAGTGGATTTATATGATGATTGCTATGCAGCAAGCTAAAGGATCTCATTAAAGGAGACAGGGATTCTTCTCCCCTAATACTGTCACTGTTCCTACAGAGTAGATGCTGATGTTCCACCCAAGGAGAATATTGATTGCAACATACCCCAGAAATTAGTTCTTACACCAGTTGAGAATTATCTAAATTTAATATTGCCTGAGTGACTACAGTTAAGTCTCAACTTTAGAGCATTTTTGTGATTGGTGACAGTGTTTGGAAAATCTCTTTTCTAAAATAAGTTGGCTATAAAACATTGCCTGCCTCAGTTTCAATTAGGCAGGTGCTGTAAATACCAAAATGACTTTTTACTGTTGTCCTCTTTGACTTTGTAGAGCTGCAATCAAAGAAGTTTCCCTAAGGAATTGCTTAACATCAGCAGCATCTCAAACCTAACTAACATACTGCTTCGGTCGAGTCCACAGAGTAAACGCTATTTCCTGACCTCTTTTAAGATCTACAAGAATAAACAAACACTTCAATCAACTGCCTGCCTCAGACCTGTTTATGCTACAAGCAGCTCCTCACTGAAGGCCTCAGGAGTTCTACTGCTACATTAATCAACCTCAAGGACCACACTTTTCACCTACAAAACAATTATAATATGGCCCTTCCTCCTTCCTCCCTTTTGTATTTTATTCTAGAGCATTAGGAAAGGCAGATACACAGATGAAATTCTGTCTAGCTTTGTGCATGACTGCATGTCCACATATCCATGGCCACAGCAGCTCCAACAGCAGCAGGACACACAGAAGTTAACATTTCTGTATGGTCAAATGCCATCCTACTACCTTATAATACAAGAAGTATAGGTGCTGCTTCATTTAACCCAGCTTTAATTATCATAAGCACTAAAAGCCATGCTTCTATAGATAGGAGGCTGAAATAGGCACCACCAAATGTTTCCAAGGCCCCCACATCACTTGTTGGGTTTAGCTTCTGGTAACTGTGCCAGTTGAAATCACAGCACTCAAACTTCAGGAACATTTTGTTTCAAGTGGTTGTTATAATGCTGTCTTCCTTTTACACCTCTACTGCCTGTATCAGGAACTGATAACCGATATAAGGATCCTTCTTCTGAGCTGAACAGTGAGTGAGTGTGTCTGTCAGAGATGGGAAACCACACATGATTCTCCACGTTGAACCACAGAGGCAGGTGGCAGTTCTTCACCTCTGCTGTGAGATGCAGAAGAGACAAAACACTCCACATGTACTCTTTGAAGAGCTTGATTTTTGTTTCCATGTCACCACTTAAACTCCCTTATTCTCATCTTTGTCTTCTGATGAAGTTTTCTTAGGATATTTGGTATTTAATATGCAGTGTCACTATAATCCCACAGCTTGACTTTCCTGGTACGACAAGTCAATGTTTCTCAGAAATCCAAAACAACCTCAAAGCTTTTCTTCCTCTGTGTCAAAGACCTTGATCAATGTCAAGTTTCCCTTTTTTCTTAAAGCTGGTATCAAACACTGCAATGATCTCAGAACGAAATTTGTTGTATATGTCAGATCAAAAAGTAAAAAGCAGGGTTGGGGGGAACAGAACTACCCAAACATACAGTAGGAAAACTGCAGCTGATGGCAAAAAGAGCACGTAAGCACCACTGTAATCCTTCAAAAATAATCTTATTTCTATTCCCCCTCCTTCAGGATCTGAAATAGGGTGCAAATTACCCGTGAGGAGTCCATCTGCCATGAATGTATGGCACACTCACCAAGGAGAGGGAGTGGAAAAAGACCAAAGTATGTTTATGATCCACAGGATGTCTGACAACTTTATTTTGACCAAAGCTACAGATACCCATTTGCTCTCGAGAAAGAAGCTGGCAGCAAGCAAGAGTTAACTTTTAGTATAGGGCCAGCTGGAATAACACAGACCACTCAGACAACAAACGTCACCTCATAAGCACCCTGGATTTGTTCCAAAAATCACTTGAAAAGTGGTATTCTTTCTTGACACGCTCAAGTACTGATTCAGCTTGCACCAGAAGCAGTACTTTTGGTTTCTTCCTAGTGCATGTTAGGAGCCATAGTTTCTAAATCTACTTTGAGATGATTTTGAGTGGTCTCAAGATGCACATTTTCCCTATTTTCTTTGTATTTAAGCTTAAAAATAAAGATTTCATGCAGCTAAAAATTTCAAGATTATTTCCCCATCTCCCAAAAGAAAGAAGCCATTAGATACAGAAATATTTTTTTAAGTGGAAAAGGACTGTATTTGCAAAGCTCCTCACCCACATTAGTACCATGAAATCACTTACAAGATTTCAGTTGACATTCAATAATTTTATTTCTAGCTATTTCCCTGAGCTCATAGAGCTTTCATGGCCAAGGAAGTAAGGAAACAGCACCTGCTTGGATTTGGCAAGGTGCATGGGGCTCAAAATAATAAGGCAACCCCTCTAAAATCTCCCTCATCTACAGATGTTTTGCTGACGACAGGAAGACAGCTGTGCTCACCTTCAAAAATGATGATGAATTTGGATTTGCAAATACTGAGGATTCTTCTCACATTTAAAATGGAGGCTGGTAATTAGAAAGGTGTGAATTATAAACTAAGAGCTATTACTGATTTACTGCTTTTTCATATAAAGCCTGCTTTCCTCTCTTCACTCTAAAGCAAACCCAGGGTAAGAAACAGGAGAGCACAGACAAAAACCTCAGTCTGAACACTAGGTACAAGTGGAGCAGTTGGGGCTGTACTTTTTGCCATTTTTTTTAATTCTATAAGAGCATTTTCCTAATATTGTAGCGATTGTAAGAATTTTACTTTATTCTTTTATAAAAAATCAGTTAAAATATCAAAGGATGAAGTTACAAGAAACAGCTGAAAGGAGAAATCTGACATCCCTCATCCATCCCACCACCAATCTCCCCTTACAACAGTTCTCAGTGCTCTTCAGACGTTGTGCTGAGCCACAAATTAAGGGGAAAAAAAAAAAAAAAAGAAAAAGAAAAAAGAAAAAGAAGTCAAGTTTGCTACTGGCATTAGTCAGAGCAAGGAAGAGAAGTGAGGCAAGCACTGTCAAGAAAGAAGTACAGCAGCAAGCCTTGAGAGCAGTTCATCGGTAATGTGCAATTCCTCTGATTTGTCTAAGATGCTACAAAGAATTTACAAGCAGAAGTTTACAGCTGCCTGTGTACTCCCTCAAAATGTGCAACATACATATTCCATGAGCAAAGACATCACAGAATCATAGATTCATAGAACTGCTTAGGCTGGAAGGGCCCTTCAAGATCATCTAATCCAACCTCCCCACCATGGGCAGGGATGCCTGTCAACTAGACGAGGTTACTCAAGTCCTCATCCAACCTGGCCTTGAACACCTCCAGGGAGGGGGCATCCACAGTCCCTCTGGGCAATCTATTCCAGAGTCCAGCCACCCTCATACTGAAGAACTTATTCTTAAGATCGAATCTAAACCTATTTTTCCCCTCAGTTTAAAACAATTTTCCCTCACCCTATTGTGGGACACTCTTGTGAAGAGTTCCTCTCCAGCCTTCCTGTAGATTGCCTTCAGGTATTGGAAGGTAGTTATAACATCACCCAAGACTTCTCTTCTCCAGGCTGAACAATCCCAGCTCCATCAGCCTGTCCTCATAGTTGAGGTGCTCCAGCCCCTGGATCATCTTTGTAGCCGTCCTCTGGACTCATTCCAGTAGATCTATGTCCCTCTTATGGTGGGGCACCAAAACTGGATGCGGCATTCGAGGTGGGGTCTCACAAGAGCAGCATAAAGAGGGAGAATCACCTCTCTTGAGCTGCTGGCTATACTCAGTGCATCCTAGAATACACTTGGCATGGTTTGGGTTGGAAGGGATCTTTAAAATCATCTAATCCCAATCCCCCAACCATGGACAGGGTCACCTTCCAGTAGCTCAGACTGCACAAAGCCCCATCCAACCTGATCTTGAAAACTTCCAGGAAGGGGACATCCATAACTTTTCTGGGAAACATGTTCTAGTGCCTCACCACTCTAACAACATCTCCTAACCAGATTTATAGAAGTGCCTTTTCCCATGTAAAAGGATTTCTATGAGTGTGCCTAAACTTGCATGCATATGCACACGTGCCCAAAAGAACCAGAGATGCCTTTCTGCATCAAGTGGCTCTGCAAAACCCTGAAAATAAGTACCAGGATGTCTATTAAGGATATTCAGCCATGCTTAGCACCCATGTTAACCCATCAAAGTGTGGCTGGAGACCGCAGCCTTTTTATCTCCCTTGTAGGAAAGATAATACATTGCCTTCTAAAAAGAAAGAACACCGAATATGGCTGTTTCTTATACATCAATTTTGCAAGGACAAAAAACAAGCGACTTCAGGTCCAGTATGTGCTCTCTGTACTGCTATCAAAAAAAACCCTTAGAGCAGACCTAATGACCAGTGTCTGGAGAGCAACCCATTCTCAGAAACTCACCCTATATAGACTACAGAGCAAAGTGTAAGCTACTGAAGTTTACAGAGCTCCCTTTGTAGCAATACTAAGTTCATGATTCCTACCATAAAAATGCATTGAACACTTTCCCTGAAGCAATCAAACAGAGTATCTAAGGTACAGTGTAGATTATATTCATACACATTCTCTCTAATGAATGACAGTCATACAGGAGAACACATGGGTCTAATGCCTGTACATGAACCCAGCTCTGTGTATACCCCCAGAAACTGGAGCTGTGAACCTAAAATGCTTTCTTAGCATTATGCATCTCATAATATACTACCCAAAAGTACTACCAATCAACTGTGTGGTTTTAGAGCACATATATACAGCTTTCTTCTAAAAATCCCATTCCTAATTGATTTTATTACAAAATCATTTCTATGCTCATTAGCATAATATACTTTCTTAAGGAGTCACACTGTCAGATATAATTAGCCACTTGTTTGCTTGCATCCAGCACTAATGACCTTTCTTTGAAGAAAGATCCATGCTTGATTTTTCTATTGTTCAAACTTCAGAGAAGCCTCTTCAGGTTGAAAACAGGAATCCTCTGAACTGACTTTAAACAACTAAGCAATCAATTACCTTTTCACTTAATTTATGCTGTGTTTGTTTGGGACAGCTTTGTTGTAACAGCATGAGGGCTTTAAACCTCAGTAGTTAAAGCCAGACTTCTGGGTACATATTTGGGATCCCAAACAATAACACCAAGCAAATAGCTCCTGCTGACATCCAGAGGAGGTCTAAACAGCTCAGCTCCAAACCAGGTTTAAGCATACACTGAACCCAACTCCTTTCCACACCACTGGCAGTCACTCCTTGCCCACACTAGAGCCCAGGTTTGTGGAGACCACCACGCTGTATGTCTGTCTCTACAATTGTCATTTGCTTATAATTTCTATTAGAAAAAGTTAAAAATCACTACGTAGGAAACATTCAATTCATTTTTCAAGTGTTATACTCTCAATATAGGAAGTTACACCTAAAATTATAGCAATAATAATGCCCTCGGGAGAGGTAAGAGGCATGCATTTGATAACTCTTCCCCCTCCTTCAAATGCTTAAACTGCCTTCATTTCTACCTATATGGCTGACAGCACTTAGGTTTAGTCTAAGCAGACTAGTACTTAGTTGTCTTTATTGTCCAAACTGATTCAGTTATAAGAGTACAAAGAGAGGGGAACAAACTAAAGGAATAGTTTACCACTTTAAACTCATGATTTCCCATTTCACAGCTTATCATAGTCAGTTCTGCAAAGCCTTAGGAAAAAAGCAGTTTTCTTTGCAACTCTTAATTACTGTACAACTGTTGAGGGGAAAAAAAATACTTCCTTTTATAACACATAAAATCTAAATAAGAGAAACACCATTAAATTTATAGAAGACATTATAAAAAAGCTGTGCTTTAGAAGCCTGGACTTTTTTGTAAAGGGCCTCCTTCAGAAGCAGGCTGGAGGTTTGACCCTTCAAAACTCTCAAGGTTAAATTACATGTCATTCATGAAACAAGTTATGTTAATCTTATGAGGAGACACCACTCCAGCCTTCTACCACTGATAAAACATGCAGTAGCTGCAGGTTATCCTCCTTCATTACTTAATGGAAGCCTTCATAAACTCATCACACAAAAAGGAATCACATAGGCTACAACCCAGATATGCTCCCCTGCATTCAGCCTCCTAATTACCCCATATACCATTTTTACATCAGAGATGGTCATAAACTATATGTGGGAAATTCCACTCTTGAGCAGCTAGCAGAAAAGCAAACCCAAAATTTTCGGGGAAAACTCTTCTTTAAAACCATGATTAAAGAAAGAAATTCTCTTCCTCACCACTCCTCCCATGAAATTACAGCTGAGTAACTGACAATGGCAGAATTTAAACTTACTTTCAAGTGTTTTAAGCAGGGTCTAACAGCACCACCTGGTGATCGCAGCTGTACCGTATTTTTAAGACATCTCCCAAGTTAAGGTGTAGTAATCAGCACAGAACAACAGATTTTTTATTCTGCTTGCTTGTCATTTGGCATTTTTTCCATTAAAGGACATGGAATTTGTGCCGCTAAATAGTAATATTTTCCAATTGTTAAAAAAACAAATCAAACTTCTCAGAGCTAGCATGAGCTGACTTCTACCACTAAAGGCAAAAGCTCTTGACACAGCAACAGACAGTTTAGTAATGGGTTTGAATGTTTTAACATACTAGGTTTGTTTAAAGGTTTGGTTTATAGGTCATAGAGAGGGAAAGGCCACCTCAGAATTAGAAATAGTCAAGCCTAAGTTATCAAACTGGATGTCACGTATACTCCCTATTCTGAACTGATTAATATAGAAACAGAATTAGCATTTTGGTCCTAATGCGTTAAGAATTTTACCGCTGTTCGGATGAAGTATCGCAGAACATCTAATACACGTTGCTGGAAAAATCCTAACGGATCCTGAAATGAAAAAGTACTCCCTAAGGACATCATGAGCGACAAGAATTCTATTAGAGTTGAGCATTTCTTCTTCATCACTCCTTTTTAAGTTGTGACTAAATTAGCACAGCCTGCACACTCCAGGGTGTGTGCTGGGAGGAGGGAGGGAGAGAAAACAGAAGATATAAAGGCCTGAGGCACTTCAAGCAGAGAGCATCCATCTGCTAGCAGCAGTCAATGAACAGAACATTTCTAAAAAGCTTCCTACTCATATTGTCAGGCCAAAAGAAGAGAGAACACCTTCCTTCACTCTGACTGTGCAGGACTGAACGTAACAAGACAGTGGGTTATAAATAGGTGTTTAAAAGAAAAAAAATAATTAAAAAAAGAGAGAAGCTCACAACGCAGCCCCGCATCAGCCTCTCCTGATGCAAAGCCGGTTGAAGAGGCTCCCGATCATCTCCACGTCATCCATTCCCTCCTCCACTCTGTGGTGGCATGTGGAGGAGTGAAATGATCAAAAGGAAATAGAAAAAGAAAAAAAATAGGTTGTTCTTTATTTGGCGTGTGAAACCCAGATCTTTTCACTGCCCTGGTAAATAGATGCATTGCCCCAGCTAAGGCCCAGCATATTTCACAGAATCATAGAATATATCGGGTTGGAAGTCGCCTCTAAAGGTCATTTAGTCCAACCCCCCTGCAATAAACAGGGACATCTCCAACTAGGTCAGGTTGCTCAGAGCCTCATCAAGCCTGGCCTTCAATGTCTCTCGAATATTTGGGTGAGGGAATGCAAAAGGGCAGCTGAGAGATGGGAAAGACAAGGATCAAACTGGCTTTGCTGTTAGGGATGCTCATCATGGAACAGAACTCTAGAGCTGCATCTCTTAAGAGATGAAGGCCTCTGATGGCAATACCATTCAAAGGAGTTCCCAACCCTTTACACAACATCTCATTCCCACCCACGCACTACAGCACATCATCTCTCTGGGCTGACACAGCCACCTACTGGGAGCACAGCAAATCCCAGCACAACAATCACCTAGGTTTAAAATAACTGGCATCTGTTCACAGAGTTGTACCAGTTCAGGCTGGGACCAGAGTTTTTTGCTGGTTTCCTTTTTTGTGCAGGGGGTTGACGTAGGTCAAACTGCTGATAAATCTGCTAGTGTGGCTGTACTGGACACAGAACTCTCCCACTGAATGCACATTTCATATCTGATACAAAACTGTAGTTTCTATTCATTTGTATTTAATACCTACATTGACATTTGGGTCTCCTACCAGCGTACTGTATCTGCCTGAGAAAGGCTCCCAGAGCGTTGAGCAGCAGCCAGAGTCTTTGCCTGAGTGACTTTTGAACAGCATACACAACACAACCAGAGCCCATTCAGCTGGCAGGACACATCACACAGCTGGAAGGGAATGAAGAGCTACACAAAGCTACAGATACACTGCTGCACAAGGAATGAGGTGATAACACTGCGGAGAAGCACCACCCCATGCACTGCTCTGATACTGGCTCCCTCAGCCACTTCTGAATGCCTGTGACAGATACTGTGCCAGATGTGCCCAGGCAGGCGTTGTTGCAGAGCTCCAAAGGGAATACAACATCTCTCACAACCTTTCGCAGACACATCTGAGCTAATGCCACCTGTACTCTGCACCCAGGTGCATTCTGGTTCCTCCAAGACCATAAGTCACAACAAGATGAAAGCAGCTTGGGATCACAGCTAACTCATATCCAGCTGAAAAGTGCAGGTGCAGTGAGTATAGGTGTGTCTGCAAGAACACAAGCCAATAAATCATAGTCTTTCTTATAAAAACAGTTAATACAGGCACTGAACTTTTTGTTATTTGTTAATTTCATAAAAGGTTCGGAAGTCTAATGTTGGGGCCATTATTTAAGAAAAAACATCTTCCAAAAAAACTGCAATAGGTTCACCAACAAATCAAACTGAGAGAACCTCAAGCTTAGGGAGTGCTTCCCTGCACTGTCACATCACCGGCTCTTCAATTTATTTCACAGAGCAAAACAAGAAGGCACTTTCAACAGATGAAAAAGGAAGTTGGCACTATCAAAGAACACAGCATTAAAAAGCACCAACATTCTCCCTCTCAGGTTTTGAGTCATAGCGCCTGTAAAATGACAAACACTTCAAAACTCACATTTGAATGTTTAAAAGAGAGTCCTATGCCACAAAAGTGGCATACAGATTTTCCTTTATCAAAAAAGGAGCATCTACATGGAACTTAACCCAAAGATATGTTATCTGAAGTATATTTTAAGCTTGTCTAACACCACTACAAAGCAAAAATGGTTTAATACAGAAGCTTGTTAGAAAAGGCAGATTACTAGCATGGAATTATACAGACATTAATAGAGGGGGAGGAAGAAAGAGAGAGGCGGTTGCCTATTTTCTGCCACACTGTACAACAAGGAAGATAGACCTATTAATACCCAATTTCATCTCCTTGTGAATGGTACTATAAAAAGTGAATGTTTTAAAGAACAGTAGCCCGCTAGGTAAACTGTCTTTAAGTAAAGGATTGCTCTCAAGAGAAATGACAGGTTCCAATTACCTACATAAGGCTGTAGGGAGATAATACTCTATCAGTGAATTCCACAAATGTGATAATAAACATCCTAGTCTACGTCACATGGAAATTGTCAAGTTAACAGGGAGAAATTTTAAGATACGAGAGGCCAAAACTTTAATATACAAGCAGAAAAAAAAGACTCCACAACCTCTGTTTAGACAGAACTTCCTGTGTGACAGTTTGTGCCTGTTGCTCCTTGTCCTGTCGCTGGGCACCACTGAAAGAGGAGTCCAGAACTGTTGAGCAGTTGTTGGGAGATTTTACTTATGCATTTCTTCACTTTAGAAAGGATAGAAAAAAAAAAGTACAATTATCTTCTTAGGTTTTCTAATGAAAAACTGTTTGTCATCTATTTCTAAACATCCTTTCATTACGATGCTCAAAAAATAACAGCGTACGTTCAGCCAACCCTGGCTGCTTTGCAAGGGATTAAATAAGAGACAGCAAACCCAGATTACCTCCCTTCCTCCTTGCTGAAAAAGACAGATGTTACAGCAAGGAAGATATTGGCCCAAACTATATGGGGGAGGGCAGGGAGAGCAGGGGGAGGTTGTTGGGTTTGTAAAAAACAGCAAGTCCCTGCTTCATTGCTGGACTTGTCAAGCCTGCAGGTTGCTGGCAAGCAGACCAGGAGACCTGCCAGGACTCTCAGACCACACACACACACACACTCTCAGCTGCGCTCCCATACACTGGGGACGACCTCAAGAGCAATCTGGGCTCCCACACCCATCCCTGCTTCCCAGAGCTGGTTCTTCCCTTCACTGATATACTGTACAGAGCACCACAGGAGAGAAAATCATGTCTTATGCAACTGAAGGAAGGTAGCACGCAGCCTTGATGTCAGCGCCATCAGCAAGTTGCAGGAAGAGGCCTTCTGAAGCTGCTCACAAGCTGTGCTGCACCAGCATCCCACCAGAGCTAATTTCAGCAGTTCATTTGCAACTCAGTTAACTTTGGAAATGCAAACAGAGTAGTACTAGAAAACAAATAAGTGGTTCAGCATTTTTTCTGATCAGACAGTGTAGCACTCTGGGGATAACCGTTCATTTTTAATACGGTCAACTATCAGTGCACTTCAGTTTCATGCAATGAACAACCACATACTTTCTCTTGACAATACATACAGTGAGTTCATTTACCTTGCTACACTTGAAAGTCTAAACACAACAGATGTGAACATAATTTCACAAAAAAACTCCAAACAAACAAAACAACCAACCAAACAAAAGCACCATGGTCCTGGTCAGAGAGTGACAGGGTGAGATTTTATAAGTCCACTGCCATTGCTCAATTTGTAATTGAAAACTATGTAAAGCTACATATGTGATTAAATACAGCAGACAACTAGCTCATTATACAGAAGCAGAAAGAAAAGGCTTTCAAATACCAATTGCTCTACCTGAAATATCAGCAGCTGTTGTCATGTCTGGGACTGAGCAAGAACATCACTTAGCTCATTGAGAACTTTCCCAGAGACAGACTGGCAGCATGACAAATGCACACTGGCTACAGAAACCAAAGACCAAATAATTTTTTCTTATATCAAGGATAGTGACAAAACAAAACAAAAAACAACCCACCACAACTGTGAAGAGCTTCAGATTAGTATAAATAAAAAAACAAATTATTTCCCTGTTTCAAATCTGCTTTGGAGATAATTTTATTTAAAGCAACTATCATTTCTTGTCTATGATGCTGACCAACTTTAGCCAAGTTGGAATCATTGTGTATGACTAGGGAGCTGTGGGGTAGGAAGATTCTCAGATATATTTCCCAGCAAACACTCATCCAAGAAAGAAGCCATGTTTAGATGCCAGAAAAACGCCTACGCTGACTTTAATTGCCTTTACCTTTCAGCATAACCAAAAGGGCTTTTGAAGGATTCAGACACTCCAAGAAGCAACAGGACAGCATTTTCTCCTCTCAGCTTTTTACTTTCCTGCAGTTAAGGAATTGGGCAGTCTTTATGCACAACGAGCCTTTTTTTTTGGTAAAATGCCCGTGCAAAAATACAGTTTGGATTAAAGTGTCTTCATCCAAAGACAAACTTGAAAACTGTAAAATATATTCAAGTGGTTTTATTCCACTGCTTATATAGGTTATCCTATATACAAGTATTTTTAAAACCTGTAATATAGTAATTTTGAACCTGACACTGAAACTAGCTCACAGTGCAAACTTTACTCTGCCAAAGAAGCAGCACTCGGTACTGTTCAGTACAAATAGCTGAATAAAACATTCCATATATAAAACAATCAGTATATAAACCAGCTGAATAATGCCAAGTGAAGCAATCTGTAACAGATCAATCTTACCTTTCTATACCTATGAAGACATAGTATCAGATCAATCTTATCCTTTGTATACCTATGCAGACACAGGATCACATAAGATTTTCTGTGTTTGAGTCGCAACTATTAGACCTTAATTTAGGAAAATACCTTTATCTAAAATGCCTCCCCATATGAGCACCGTAAGAGCAAAACTAATCTACATCCCTCGGTTAATTACATGTCAGCTTCTGAGTCTTTGATATGGCAGTCCATCAGCTGTCATCTCCAAGAGTCATGAGAAACAAGTATTAATTAGGCCAAAAATGACAACCCCTGTCCATTGATATGAATAACAGCAGTTGAAACTGGAAGACCACTCACTTTCTGGAATAAAAGCTGATTTTATTCACTCTCTTTGAAGAGTGCAGCTTATGTAGATTTCAATTAAAATGCACAGCATGTAATGAGGACATTTATTTAAATACCCACCGGACACTAAAATCTATTTTCCGTATTCCCCCCACAACCCCGTTCAACAATCACAATTAAAACACATGATTACTATGAAGCGTGCTAAATATATGCTTTATCTCACACTTCTACTGCATAAAACCAAAAACATTTGAACAATTATACTTAAAAATAAACATGCATAAGGTATTTCAAGAACCCCAAAAACAGATAAAAATAAAAAGTCATGATATTTTAACAGACACCAAAAAGGTACAATGGGCATGTCAACCTTGCAAAGGCCCTTTTAAACTACGATAGTATCATCTGATGCCATTACTCTTTGGTTAGCCAGCTATCTGACCTCATAAATCAGGTATTACAACCCAGCGAGAGCACGGTGTAAAATCCGCACTAGGCAGACTTGTCTACTGAATAATGAGTAGCCTGCCAAAGTCTTGAGATTACAATTAATTTTTAGTTTTGAATGTGATCAACCATATTATTAAAATAGTAATAATAATATCAACAAGACTAAAGCTTGCAAATACCATTCTGTAGAGTTTGTGCTCGGGACTCCTTTCCCAGATTGGCATGGAATCCTCCTCCTAAAGTCGGTGTTTTGCCCGCACCTGTTAGGAAAGCAAAACAAAAATAACAAATAAAACAAACAGATATGTCAAATGCATTAACTATTAAAATAGTAAAAGAAAACCTACGGTGCCACTGCGTTCAGTATCTATATAATCTACAACATGTCAAATTGCATTAAGAAGGGCAAGAAAAGTGCTTGGAGGGCTGAAGATATCCTGTGCAAGCTAGCTCTTCCTTGGGATACCATACGAATTACATGGCTCCGTGAGCCCTCCCACTCTCAGCTCCAAAGAAAGTACAAGTGTTCTAGGCACTAATTTAGGCAGAACATGAAAATCAATATTATAAAATATTTCTCAAGGTAAACAACTAAACAATTGTTTAGTTATATTTTTTTCCCCATAGCAATATTCAATTCACAATATCAATAGCTAATTACTGGCACTACAGAACATAAACCATGTTTAGCATTCAATAATGACTGTGCTGGCTACTACAGCCGTAACACTTGCTTTAAAGTAACTTCAGTTTAACATCAGGCACACACAGTGACACAGAGTACAAAAACTGCAAGTCTGGAACTGCTACTTTTACACCCTGAAAGGCTGGAGACTAAAATAAGTCTGAGTTGTAAATTAGCATAAACTAGAGGCTGGTTTATGCATTTGTGACAATGCAGAGAAGCCTGAATGCAGAGTCTGCTGGAAATCAATGGAACTACTCATGCAAACCAATCTTACAGAACAGGGAATTAAACTACAAGGACAGAAATAGCATCCCACTAAAACAGGAAGGTGTTTTGTTGTTTTTTTGTTTGCCACAACCTCATATTACTCAAGTGCTTAACTGCAGTGACTGCACCTTTGACAGCCAAGAGCAGCCACACACACCCCCCCAAAAAAACCCACAACAATCAGGCTACCTCAAGCAGGATATTCTAATCTATCATCTTAACAGCAAGTGAGACCAAAAAGCTAAATTGCACAGGACTGAAAACAAGTAATTTGTTGGTATTTGGACTTGTACTTCATTCAAGTAGTCTGCTCTTCAGACTAGGGGAAAAAAGTCATTTTGTTGCCTATAATGCTTTGCAGTTTTCCCTCAGTTTCTTGCAGCTGTTTTCTCATCTTACACCAGTGTTCTAGAACAAACCCGAATGGATTTTGGATAGAAACATACAGTGGAGCGAGATGTCACTTGAAAGCAGTTCAGGACATTTCTCCTACATACCTGGATAAACTATTTCCATAGCAGGTACAAGTTATGAGAAGCGGTGACCTAAACTGTTCACCTTTACTAGACTTTCTTAGCTAGTCTCCTCTCAGCTGCATTTAATGTACATTTAAGTTGGAGAAAAAAAAAAACAATCAAACAAACACCAAAAAGAACCAAAATCAAACACCAACCAGACACAGAAAAGGTAATATTCCTGCTAAATCATTGTCTAAGACTTCAAAGCTTAATTTTCCATACGATCGTTACATTAGGTTTCCAGTGCTATCCACAACAGAAACTGACTTCACCTTCATTTCATTAACAAATCCTTTCAACAAACAATGATCAGAAGCTCTCATGTAAATACCTCACAGCTTAAGTACTTCAATTCAACATCCTAATTAGAAATGAAAACTATTCAGTAGTGACCTTCTCACTGGATATAGAGGTAACCCTCCCAACTCTGTATTTGCTCCAGAGTATTATAGAAGGCAATGTCTCCTTGCCATTCTTCCAGGTACAGTCCCATACTTCCACAAACGCTCCAGGAAAAACCAATGAGGCAAAACAGGTTACCAAACTATGTTACCACAACATTTTTGCTCCATAGTTTGATATCCGTAACATTTTTGGTGAACATTTAATAAGAATGGTTTACCTGGCAAAAAATACATCAAAAGTGGCTATAGTTTTATGTTCCTTTTCTTCAGTTGCTTTACCACAGACTACCAGACTTGTCTGATTTGCAGCAGGAGAGTACACACCTGAGCATCAGTACAGCTGAGGATCCCATAAAGCATCGTGCAAGAGCAGGACCCAGCAGCAGGGCAGAGGTAGCAGGCTCATCCAGCACATGTGTCAAAGGCACCATTGCACCCTCCTCTGCACAAAGGCCCCACTTTTCAGTCCCCTGTCTTGGAATGCACCAAAACACTGAACTCTGTTGGACTATCGTTGTCAGAATAGCCACATTACTCTTTTACAGGTTTCTCTGTCACTACTAAAAAGCTTGTGCAAAAACAGCGCACAATGGTGTTAGTACTATTAACATTATTTAACTTACTCAGAAGATAATACAGAAAGAATACGAAGTAAAAATTAAGCTGAGATTTCAGTGTTTTCGTTCTTTAAGATTCTTTTTCTTTAGACACCAAGATATAACATTGTGCATAAAAGTAATTTCTTTCCAAGCTACAGAGTCTGCAGCAGATACTAGCAGAGTTATCTGAAAGGCAAATTCTGACAGCAGAATTTATTTGCCCATTTCTCAGCCAGTTAACTGGAACAACTACATCTTTAATTAGCATTTGGCTTTGAAAACTGACAGAAAACTAGCCTGTTGAGCACTTGCACTCTTAGAACTGCAAACTAATGCTGCCATTGACTACCATCAGCTTTAATCTTTACAAGCAAAATGCAAGCAAACTCGCTAATCTAACTGTTCAGCTGGGTCATAAAAAGATAAACTCTTAAAAAAAGAAAACTGTGAAGTCAAAGTCACTTAAAGACAAAAATCCCTATAAAGCTAGTCAATTTAAAAGTACAAAGGAAATGAATAGCAATTGCTAGGCACAACCAAATTAACATCCCAGCTTAACTGAGTTTTACATTTCTTGACCTTTTCCATTTTTCCCTCTACAGCTTCAAAAGTGAATTAAACAGGCTTTTGTTTTTTTCATATTCAGCTTTCAAGAGATACAAAAATATATCTAGGAAGTATGTGGTGTCCTCAAGTACCACCTGCCAAATCACCAACATTAACACTAACATTTCCCTAAGCCAACCCAAATACCTTCCCCTTCATCAGGTGGTTCATCCCAAAGGTAAATTGTCATCTCCTGATTATTTTCAAAAACTAACTCAGATTTTCAGCTTTGCATAACTGAAGCCTCTTCTCCTCAAGCTAGCTTTGAGCATTTACATGAAATTTTGGACAACTGAAGTTGTGGAGAGATGTGTTAAGCAGCTCAAGAGTACTGATACTCAACTGTTGTGGTTCTCTTGGTGGACTAGAGTGCTCCGAGACACCAAAAGAAGAGAACTGAAGATGTAGGATATCATGTACCTGGAAGCTTGATGATACTCAGTCAAAGCTACACAGGTCCAGATCCAGCCCACAACACCATATTACTCAAGTGCTTTACTACAGTGACTGTCCCTCAGACAGCCAAGAGCAGCCATTCCCAGCATCTGCTCCTTGCAGCACAGTCTGGGGCACAGCTGCCCTGTGCAGTGTCAGACCCAGGCACCTTGGCTGTTTCCGTTTTACTCCACCGACTCACTAACAAAGGAAGTCACATTGCTCTGCTTCTCTACAAAAACATTCCTCAAGCAGTAAAAGGGGCAAGCAAAGCTTGAAGTCTCTTGTAACCTTGAGCAGCAAGAGACGGATGACAGCAGGAATGGCACTTGCCGCACCCCTCCATACAGAGGGGGCAAAGAGCAGCCACTCAGGCATCTGCAGCTTAAAGGGCACTTTTCTAAGAGCTAGTGACATGCTGAGTTTCAGATTCAACACCTGAAGAAGTAACAAGACTCAGTCCCAATGTTATGGATTTTTTTTTTTCTTTTACATAAATGATCAATTGAAGAAGGAATGAAGCTGCCTGCAACTTGAGCTGAAGTCTATCTGCTATCTGATATGTCTAGTCCAACCAAAACCCTTCCCTGGGAAATTAAAACCAAAACTCACCAGCCCTTTTTTCATGACAAGGTAGGAGAAAAACCTTCAATTTAAAATCCATGTATTTACAGACCCAGCATAAAATCTGGGTGTGGTAAAGAATGCAGACTGTATCACACCAACCATTTCATAACTCGGGTAGACTAATCTAACATAAAAAAAAATTAATGAGCTTCCTACTTAAGTTCGACCATAAATGTCAAAAGGAAAGTAAATGTGCCATTACAATTCATGCCTACAAGAGCGTGTTTTCTGAATGCACAAAACTACCGAAGGCTGTAACCAAAATAATTCTTTTCTCAGTCCTTTTTACAGGGAAGTTAACAGATCTGCACACACCACAGCCTGCTGAAATACCACTGCTGAAAACACATAGACCAACTGTTAATCTACTCCATCATAGCTACCTACAGGCTTATTTTCATAATTCCCAACCAAAGAGATAGACAGACCACGCTGTCCCCTACACGGCTGTACGAGTCCATGAAACCAGTGTGTGTCCAGGTTACATACAGGAGTCAGCCTTTTCCCAACGGGCAGCAGGATACAGTGCAGCGCGTCAAGCAAGCGGTTCTTGCCGTCACAAGGACGGCACATGCAAGACTCGATGCCGGAACAACAAACTGCTGTACGCTTAAGTCTGATGCAAGATTGCCACCTGGAGGGATTTGGAAGAGAAGCAGAAATTGGCTGTGTTCATCTCATTAAAACATACAACAGGTAATTATTTTTTTGCATGAAGTAGATGTAAGTTTCCCCTCTTCCTTCCCTGCACGATTATGAATTAGTTTTGTAATGAGAAAACCTAGAACAAAGTTTAACAGGTAAATACGCTTCAGGATTTCAAAAGAAAGGTCTGCAAAGCCAGCATATCCCTACTTCCTTCTGTGATACAAATTCCATCATGACCACTCTACATCATTTAAAATTAACTGTGAATTCGTGTGATGTCCAGAAATTTGAACCACAAGCAAGACAAATTTTGCTGATATTGACATTATTTTCACTTTTCAGTATCTAGCATTTCCATTTCAAGTTTAGTGGGTGTAACACTGGTAAAACTCACTTCAGGGCTTTCAGGGTCACACTGTAAGAAGTATTTTATGTTAGGATTATCGATATATCCTACACAGAAACCAATTAATAACTACTAAGTAAAAACAAAACTCCTTCCACTTACATAATATTGAAAAATACAGAGGAGTCCCTTATTGTATGTAAAAACTGACCAGACAAAAGCACAGGATCTGATACAGAGTTCATCCTCTTCACCAACTGTCTCACTAGCACTTACTGTAGCAGTGATTGTCTATCTTACAATGTTCCAGAGGGGGGGGGGGTGGAAAAAGGCAGAGAAGATAAATGGCTAGTGAGCTTAGCTTAAATTTTATGAAAGCTTTTCCTCTTGTATCCCTCCTCTTTCCAGTTTGCAGACCATAACTTTCTGCTGTCACAAGCCACATGCCACAGCATTACTAAAGTGTATAAATTACTTTAAATTTGTGAAGGGACACTGCAGAGTAATTCAGCATTTATGGCAATGCAAAAGGGTCACTGTAGGAAGTTGCTTACAATTTACTTGCAACAACAACAACAAAATTATTAGCAGGAAGAAACTTTTCCTTGATATTTTAATATTTGAAACAGCCTACTTATAAATGTCACGGAGCCTCCTACACTACAAATATTAACAAACACTTGTTGCTGTGTTCAGAGCTACTAGTTCACAACTTTCCTTTCTCCATATGAACAAAAGCAAGCAGGTATCTTTCCACAACTAACTTCCTTCCCACCAGCCTCAAATTAGTATCTTGCAAATTCGTGTATATTTGGAGATGGAGAGTCATAATGTGTGTATGCTGTACAAGAGCCATGAGCTGTACGTGATCCTGACTCAGTGCTGAAGTTGGATTAATACTGTCCATGTCCTTTACAGCCTCCCATCTCTTTAACTATGTCTGTATAGTCGTCATCATCCTAAAACCTCATGGCCTAGTCACCATGTAAGAGTAAGTTAAAAGACTTTAATTCACACCACTTATTGCGAATCTCAAATAAAAAAATGCCAATCTAGCATTTAGAGAAGAGAATATGCACCAGGAATTTAGTTTATTATGTATTTTTAAACAAAAGCCATCAAAACAAATAAAAATTCCAAGCAATGTACCATAAAATACAGCTGATTCCAGATGGCCATGCCATTCACCCTCACTCAGATTCATCTGAGATACCAAAGGCAGGGCAAGTCTTCTGGGGCAAGAATCACACTTCAATGGCCACCCTACAATCATTTGATAACCTTCCCAGTGAAGTAGTATCCTACAGGTTTTATCTGGAACTGAGAAATGCCCCTAGCTCCACCAACTTGTCTTCTCCATCCCCCAGTTCTGTCACCTCAGACTATGAGGGCTGCATTTCATTATGATAACCTCCATTTCCCATCCTGTTTTCCCCAAGGAAAACAACGCATGCAGCAGCACTGCCAACCCTCTCCTCTCTCTGCCCAGTTTCAGACGAAACTGAGAGGGGGACAGAGGTCTCAAAACTACAGAGTTTCTGTCAAGTTTTGTAAAAATAGGCTGCTGGTTGAGGAAGACATATGCTAAGTAAGAGCTAGCTAAAAGCTACTGAAAAATACTACTAGAGATGTGACTCTGTAGCAGACAGGGGTAGCTACAGCCCAGGGCATTGGGCACCTCTGTGGATCCAGGGATGGTTTGAGGGAGGCAGGACGGCAGCCTGCACACAGAGGTCAAGGTCAGACCCAGCAAGAGGAACCAGGTCAGACACATCCCCTGAATGGCAAGACAGGGCTACAGGGACAGGATGAGGCCAGGTGGGGCCCCTAACTGGGCAGAGCAGGGCTGTGGGGAGCAGGAGACTGGTCCTGCTTCAGAGTCACTGAGGCAGGGGCTGACACCCCCAGGGGTGTGGAATTGTGGGCAGGGTAGGGGGACCCCCAGGGAGAAGATGATCAGGGCCAGCAAGGGCCAGCAGTGCCTGGCAAAGCAGACAGCTCTCCTGACGCCAGACCACGCACACACAGAGATCCCCAACATTTCCATGGGGCAGATTTCCAGACTGCCTTATGATTTACACCCACGAACCTTATCACATGCTATTTTTCTCAACTTACTACCAACCGTTTAAAGATTTCTGAAACAAAAATAGCTGAGACACAATATGCTTCAGGGTGACAAAATCAGTACGCACTGCACTGCCCTTTTCTTGTGCTGTCTTCTCAGCTGTGTCTTCCAGCTTGCCACTGCACTGACTGCACATCAGCTCTCTCAGGTAGGACTGCTTTCTGCTCCTTTGATTAGTGTCAGATTGAAGCCCTAGACTTCCACTTACTCATCTTCTTTAAAACAGAACCCAATGAGAGATCAGGACTATCAGTTTTTGCATCACGTTGAGTTTTCCTTCCCTTGCTCTCTCTTCAGCTTTGTACTTGGCTTTTCTCCTTTCAGGCTCAAGAAAAATACTTGTGAAAACAGTTTCTCCCAACAACTACTACAAGACAGGGGGACTCTCACACAGAAAAAGTGAATAAGCAAGAAAATTTGCCACCTTCAAATGCAGCACACAACTCACAACTTGCCTTTCTACAAAAGCAGCTGCCATAAAACCAACGCAGACTGGAGAAGGGCTTGGTGGAGCTCTGTTTTCCAGGATGCAATTACAGTAAAATGGAGAGGGAAAAAACAAGCTTACTCTCAGACCCTGTATTGCTGTACTTCATGCTGGTATGCATCCAAATGTTATGACCCACAAAAGTCTGTTAAGATCTTAGATATGAATGGGGCGGGGGGGAATAGAATCAAGATGTATTTATTCCAACTAGCAGAATGAGGAATTTTAATTTAAATGCTCCCAAAATTTAATAAGAAGCCACAGAGAACAATCTTTTTTGGCTAGTTTGAGACAGTCTGGACTAGTTACCAGTTATAATGTGGACAGTTTTTCTTCAAAACTAGACTCAGATAGGAAAAGTACATGCCTCAAACATTTTCTGTGCAAATAACAGAGCTCCCTGGAGCTCAAAATGTTTATTTATTACAACCCTTTCCCACAAGTATCTGCACTTTTTGCAGGATCAAACCAGTCAAGCTCAGAAAGTCAATTTCAATACATGGCTTTCAGAAGCTTCAAGAGTATATAATATGTCCAGGGTTAAACCTCAAGCTGGACTCTTGCCTGTCTGTGACCACTTGCAACAGAGGAAGGAATTATAATTAAAAGGACCAGTACAGGGCCTATCAAAGTTTTCTGTAGCTTGTGCTTTGTGAGGAGTTTCCTACCAGAAGATCAATAGAAAGATATTCATCAGCCCCCTTCTAGAGCATAAAGGAGGTGCTCCCTTGCTAGTTAACGAACTTAACAGCTCAGGCCCAGCAAGTAACAGGTACCTAACAAGAAGAGATGACTTGTTTCCATCAAGACCATGGCAATGAAGAGCATCAGTTGTTATGCTGAGACAGTCAGGTCACACCTATCTCCACGGGCATCTCCTCAGGTCTGGGATGGCCTCTCTCTTTGCATCTTTATATAAGAACACTATCTCCTTTATATGCCTCAACTACCGTCAGAGAAGATTTCATGCTCCTTATTACAAAGTACTGCATATGCAAGTTCATAAAATGAAATCAATCTTTGCCTTAGTCTGTTTCTGGACACCTTATCCCAGACTCTTACAACCGTAAACATCTCTACTACCAGCTTCTCACGAGGAGATCAGAAGAATTAGCCAAGCATTTTCAAGACAGAACATACCTATGTAACCATCAAAGTCAGAAGAGTTTTGTGCTCACCACTCCCTAAAACACAAGCTGAAAAAAAGGCAATATTATTACCTATGCTTCATGCTGCAAGCTCACAGCTCCCCAATTCTTGGGCCTGTTTTAAATGAACAGCCAAACCCCTCAAGGAACATGACCCTCCTCTGAAAACTCAGAAGAACATATATGCCTAGTCAGACCAAAGGACTACCTAGTCCAGTGTCCTACCTCTGAACGGTGAATACATGTGCCTACAAGCAATCACAAAACATAGGAGGAATGCTTGTCCCAATATTTCTCTCATACAATCTCCCAGAGTCTATATATCTGTGGCTCAAGGATGTCCTGAGCCAGAAATAGTATATTTTTAATGGCCATGACATATTTTTATTCTCTTTGTCACAATAATTTTTTAACTCATGTAAACTTCTAAGATCCTCAACTTAAGATTTGCAACTTTTGCTTTTCTGAAAAAAAAAACAAAAAACAACAAAACACAACACAAACCATGCACACAAGAAAAACAACCTCCTAATGCTTCTGAACCTATTTGCTACTTTTAAAATAAGCTAGCTGCTAGATTTCTTAGTGCTCCCCGATTTTTGCATTGCTCCTCCAACATGTTATTCTGCTGTATTTACAGACCTCTGCTATGACCCCACTCAAGCATCTCTTCTCCAGTCTGAAGAAGTTCAGTCTATTCAGTCATTCTAACTGAGAAGCTCTTCAAGAATCCCTCCTCTTGATCACCACGTCTTCCCCTCTGTATCTTTTCTAGTTCTATTAGAGGTTTTCTTGAGAAGGGGGAAGAAAAGTGAGAAACACATCAGAACTGCATATAGCATTTAAGTTGCAGACAGTGCTGTAGATATGTAACAGTGCACATACATCCTGTCATATTCTTTTCATGGTAATTTCTACACATTCCCTTTCCCACTGGTTTGATTTTTTTTTGTTGTACTTTGAATGAACACTGAGCTAAATATTTTTACAGAGCTATCCATTAAGACTCAGGGATCTCATTCCCAAATTATAGTAGCCAATCCAGATGCTACCTTCCCACATGTGGAAGCAACAAACAATCCTGAATCTCACTGCAACTCTCGAACCCATCTGCTATCCTACTACCCAGCTATTAGGAACAATAAGTCCTTCTACAGTCTTTCCTACCCCAAATAGTTCAGTGTCGCCAGCAAATCTCATTAGCTCACCATTTACTTCTTTTCCAGATCATCAGCCCAGATTCTATGGGATTTCACTGACACCTCCTTCAAGGGACTTATTTATTTCTAGTCCAAGTTTCTTATAATTTGAGTAGCTCCTCTGCTCTGTAAGGACTCTGCCTTATCTGCACCAGCTTAGATTCTTTAAAAGCTTCTGGTGAAGGATCCTGCGGATCTGCTTTTGCTAATCCCATGATCTGCTCTGCCATTTACTGACTTCTTCAGAAACCTCCAAAAGGTCTGCAAGGTCTTCCTTCACATTGCAAAAAATCGTTCTTCCCCCACATGCCCCTATGTACCTCCACATCCATCTACTTCATCCTTTGCTGCTTCTGCCCTTTTGCACAACCCACTTACTAGCCTCCATTTCCCCACACCTAGCTATGGTAGCAAAGTGAGATTTTTCAGTCCTATTCAAGCACAACCCCACGCTTTCTCAGTTGTTAAAACTGTAGAGATAATTAAAAGAAACAGACTCTGATACCCACACTGGAAAACACTGACTACACCAAACTTCTCTGTAGAACAGATCAGTGTTGATGCTGTGGCTTTCTACGCTCAGCACATTGATAGCTGAATCTAAATACTGCCTGGGAAAACTTCACTGTGATCTCACACCTTCTTCCAATCCTGGGAGAACAAAAGAAACAATTTCCTATGTCTTATAATGAGGTTGCTGGGCTTACTAGCAAGGACTTGGCATGATGCAGACAGGCCGCTTTGTATTAATACAGAGAAGTGCAGGATTGTCTTGCTCCTTCAGCAAGCAAATGCAAGATTCTGAATCCTCAGCATGCAATCTGGCATAATAAAAGCTTTTGCTAGACGTACCAGAGAGAAGTCACTAACAGTCTCAGTGCTTTCCATTCCCTTTTGCTTCTTTGTGATGAAAATGAAAATACATTATGAATACAGGCATCTGTAACTATTCAGCATAGGCACACAAACAAAAGCCCTCGTGGATCTTGGAAGGATTTAGGGAACAGCCGGCAGCTCTGAACTACACAGACACCAAGAGCCCCATTCAACTCCAAGCTGTTCAGCAGAGAACCTGACAGCCCTCACACTCTGTAAAGCCTAGGCAATGGTCTCTGTGTCACCCAGACCTACTGATCAAGGGCCAGGGTCTCAAAAACAGCAGCCCAAGCACCTCTGACACGGCAAATGCTCCACACCTTAGGGCTGCCCATGAACACCAGATTGCAGAGGCTCCAAGAAGCCGCAGCCCAAGGCATTTCATACAGACGGGATCCCTCAAAGCCCCACACTTAGAGCCCACAGAGATGAAAGGAAAAGGTCTTAGACAGGTAACTTTGACGGAAACCTGCTAACATAATCAGAAGTCACTGAAAGCTACCCCCTACCAGAAAATGTTGCTTTTAGCAAGTACGTGTTGTCCGACTTAGAAATATATGCTCCCTCAGAAAATCTCCAGCCAACACAATACTCAGAGATACAAATTCTGTCTAGCTTACAGAGAAAAAGGACTTTTCTCCCCATTTTCAAGGCCTGTATCAGTATCATAGAAGCGTAATAGACAAGAACACTTCATGAACACGCTGTTATTGAAGCACAAACACCTCTTTTCAGATTAGTTTAAGTCACCTAGTTCCCAAGTCAAACAAAGAAACAAATTCGTAGAATCAGCTAGGTTGGAAAAGACCTTAAGGATCATCGTGTCTAACCATTAACTCAGCACTGCCAAGTCCACCACTAAACCATGTCACTAAGCACCACACCTACATGCCTTTTAAATACCTCCAGGGATAGGGACTCCACTACTTCCCTGGGCAGCCTGTTCCAGGGCTTGACAACCATTTAAGGGAAGCAGTTTTTCCTAATGTCCAACTTAAAGCTCCCCGGCACAACTTAAAACTGTTTCCTCTTGTCCTATCACTTATTACCTGGAAGAAGAGACTGACCTCCACCTCACCTTTCAGTTGTACAGAGCGAGAAGGTGTCCCCTGAGTCTCCTTTTCTCCTGACTAAACAAACCTAGATCCCATAGTTACTTCTCCTAAGACTTGTGCTCTAGAACCTTAACCAGCTTCACTACCCATCTTTGGGCACGCTCCAGCATGTTTCTTTTAGTGAGTGGCCCAAAACTGAACACAGTATTCGAGGTGCAGCTTCACCAGTGCCAAGTACAGGGGGCCAATCACTTCCCTTCTACTGGCCACACTATTTCTGATACAAGCCAGGGTGCTGTTGGCCTTCTTGGCCACACGCTGGCTCATATTCAAACAGCTGTCAGCCAATGCCCCCAGGTCCCTTTCTGCTGGACAGCTTTCCAGCCACTCTTCCACAAGTGTGTAGCGTTGCCGAGGGTTATTGTGACCCAAGTGCAGGACACAGCACTTGGTCTTGTTAAATCTCATACAATTGACCTCAGCCCATCAATCCAGCCTCTCCAGATACCTCTACAGAGACTCCCAACATTCAAGCAGATCAACACACCTGCTCAACTTGGTGTCATCTGCAAACTTACTGAGGGTGCTCTCAATTCCCCCATCCAGATCATTGATAAAGATATCAAACAGAACTAGCTGCAAAACTAAGCCCTGGGGAACACCACCTATGACCAGCTGCCAACTGGGCTTAACTCCATTCCCCACAATGCTTTGGTCCTCTCCATGTAACCATTTTTTTTTTTACCCATTCACAACAGAAGCATCTGTTTTGGAACATAAAGAATTATGCCAGCATAAACCACCCACATCCAAATTTCCTTAAAATATTTACTGTAGGAAACAGGGCCCATGCTCATCCTTGCAGTAACTTAACAAACCTGCAAACAGCACTGTTTTGAAAGTCCTGTTCTACTGTTTCTACAAACAACACTTCACAGAAATATACACATTAGTGACAGAAATATACATGTTAATGTACATGGGGACTGGCTAGAAGATCACAGCATGAGCACACAGTGAAGCCCCTGCAGCCACATCTTGCTCCAGCCAGATAAAGCCACCATAAGCATGGTCAAATGTGCTCCAGTTACATTTTCACTTTTACACACCCACTTTATCTCACGGTGCTTATCTGTCTTCATGGGTGCTAGAATTATTTATTTGAGTGACACTTGAAAGCTAACTAACTATGTAAGATCACAGAATTAATGCACTGTACATCAAAAAAAGATCAGCCAACAACAGCATCTCAGGACTTGAGCAAAAGGGAAGAAGTCCCTTAAAGGAATTTAAGGAACTACTGTGAAATTTATTCATTCAAAAGAAAAAGCCTCAGTATGGTGCACTTCTCTCTTTTCCTTGTGATTTTTTTTTTTTTTAAGATAAAGGCATCCCAAAATGAGCTCTTGCTTGCATGCCATCTGTCCTGCATAATTTTGGGTGGGAGGGAAAAAAGCAGTACAAGCCCTTAAAAATGCAGTCTCCACACCACTACAGGAAAAAAAGAAGGGTAGAAGAGCTGATCATAAGCTATAAAAAAAAAGTAATGCCAGCACCCTGAGTCAGAAGACAAGAATGACATCAGACAAATCCTACTGTACAGCTAACTTCCAAACTCCAGTATGTACTGCTGCCATCTCCACCACAGCTCCTCACTCTTCCCCGCAGCTGTGAAATCCACCAGCCCCCCTTGTTTCACTGCTAAGCTCCTTCCAATGCTTCTTTCTACTTGTACACATTCCCCATACCCGTTTTCCTTCTCTCCCCTTCCAAACACTATGTCCTCCTCACATGGTCTTTATCCAGGCACACACGCCTTATCCACCATGGCATTCAAACACCCCAACCCACCTATTTACAGAAGGCTCTTGACCATTTCCAGCTTCTTTCTCCATCACACCATCTCTGTGCTTCCATGTACTCCCTCTACCCAAACACACAACTCTCCTGTCCTCTCTGCCAATTTCATATACCTCCCCATTCCCCACGCACTTGGCCCTTCCACACAGAGCCCACCCCACGCCATGCAGAGCTACCGTCTCTCATGCTCTGATACCCATCTCAGAGCATCATTCCCGTCTTGCACAGCTTTTCCCCATTTCCCTCCACCCCACTTCTGTCTCACCTTGCTCAGCACAGTCCTCCCTCCCCACCCACTGTCTTCCACTTGGTCCGGCTCCAGCTCCCACATGCACCACCCCTGTCCTTCCTTTGCACAGCACTCTTCTGCACACAGCCTCCACCACCCCTCTGCACAGCACCCCGTCCCCTGCACGCCAACTCTGTACCCCCTTGGCACAGCTCACTTTTTCCTACCCTCCAGTACTCACTCTCAACTGCACCATCCCCATAACCCTACCAGCACAGCACTCTCCCGTACCCTGTCCCCATCCCCACTGCCCACCCGTGTGCACTGTCCCTGTCCTCCATACCCCTTACCGTACCCTGGGCCCATTCCCACTGCCCACCCCTTAGAGCACCCGCGCTGTTTCAGAGTGCGAGAGGCACGGGAAGAGGGAGATTCAGCGCGAGAATTCCGGGCTAACACCTTTGCTGAGA